>JAJIYU010001039.1:0-40519 GCA_030144865.1 Tinospora cordifolia
TTTGTCTGTGAAAACTAAAGAAGATTAAATTAAGACAAAAGAACCACGTATCGGTGTGGGGACTTTCTGTGTTCCATGTAGAATTGGAACTGGCTGTCAAAACTGACACCAGAATGGAACGGGTTTCATTAATGAACCCACTGAAAATGGGTTTGAGCTCTTGAATAGATCTCTCTCCCTAGATCTGGAATACAGAGACAAATCCCTTCCGATCTTAACTACAACGAAAAACAATTGAATGATTGAAACGCCCTAATGTAATTAAAGTGTTTGCATGTTTGGTATTTTGGTCTGAATAATGCTAGAGACGTGCGGTATGATCCACTGGGCTCTCGAGTTCACCCCCTTTCTTTTTCAGGTGATTCCTGAGGTTGTACGAGTTGACGGTCATCACAGAGGATATAATTATTTTGAAATCTTGATGAAAAAGTTGTTAGTATTTGCTGCGCATTTTGTTTTATATTTGACTAAACTGGACATGTGTCCTTTTCTTATATTTTGTTGGAAACATTTTATACATAATTAAATATTTTGAAATTATTTTAAAGACTCTTGAATTGTTCAAATTTGAAATCAATGTTTTCTTTTCATATGAAATTTCATTAATCCATGTTAATTATTTTATTTTTGAAATAAAAATTCAGGTCGGCTGTAAAGTGATTTTAATGATTACTATAAGAAAGAAATAGAATATGAGCATTGATAGATTGAGAAAAGATAAAGTAGCACTCCGGATCTCGACGGATGATGCAGCGACGGCTTCCCAGCCGAATGGTCCTGCATTTTGAGCGAATGGGCCCGAGGGAGCCCTAGAAGAAAGATCCGGGAGCCGGGGTGTTACATATATGGTAAAATTTGCAGTCATTATTTTAATTTAAGTAAAAACAAAATTAGCAATTAATTGTTTTAAGGCATTATAATAGGTCTTTTTAGTTAAAAACCTTAAATTTTTAGTTGTCTTTATGCTTTAAAGATTCATTACATTTGAAAGTTGAGCTGGAAGCGGTAATAGTAGTAGATAATGGCAAAAGTGCTAGAGTTAAGATTCACATGAGAAATAAAATTCCCAAATGCAAGAATGAATTCTAACTAATAGTTATGCCAGAATATACCAATATACTACTTGACATGTACAACAGACTTCCTACTAGAAATTGAACTCACCAAACGAACTCCAAAGGCTTTTGCTACACCTGCCATTGAGACATCTGAATATAAAGGACCAACAGCTCCAAATATAAATACCTGCAAGGATCATGAAGCCAAGGACATCAAAAACCCCTCAGAGACAATACCCCAGATATCTTGATTTTCATAAAATGTTTAGAATCCTACCATGTCACTAGAAGACTTCAACCTTTCAACTTCTTCAGCTACAGAATCGATCTGCATTTTGAAAATAAAGAAAAAAAAACATAAATAAATAATATGAGTGCCTTTTTTTTTTCTTTTTTCCTTCTTTGACAATGCAATGCTCATTTAGTAATGATGGTCAAATTGTGTAAATATTTTTGAAAAAAAAAAAACTAGAGCAAAGACCGACCCATTAAGTTTAGAAATTCTGGCATTCACTATAACAAACAGTCTTCCATTAGGTTTTGCAAGCTTTCAATAAAAATAATTGGCATCAGTTGGAATTAATTTTCAAAATTCAAAGTCTGTTAAGTTCATAACCACATTAATGAATTATTATGCATTGAGATTGCAAAATATTGCTTTCATTGAGCTAGTTATCATGTACTGAAAAGAAAAGATTGATCATTCACATAATAAGCAATATGCCATTACTCATCTTAATACATGCCAAAAGACAATCAATTACCTCATTTCGTACAACAGAAATCTTTGACAAAACCCAACCAATAGATTGAAGCTTCCTGGCTAATGATGGTCCTAGTTGGTCCTCCACAATGCCAAACCTGAGCTATGGAAGAATGGAGAAGAATATATCAAAAACTTAAATGGTCAGCAACTAGAAAAACTGCACTTCATTCATTTTACAATAAGTAGTCCCTTCCAATGAAGGAAAGAATTGAAATACACTGTGCCAATGCCCTTCTAACAAAGCTCTTCAGTAAAAGAAATATTAAAAAAAAAAAAAAGGAAATTGTATATGTAAGACAAAGTAATTAGCAGCAGAAGCATAAGTTCCGGTGTCTTCATAATCTAGGGATGTCAACAGAGTCGATGCATTAATAATGCACACCAGCCATTTAGGCTAGTGGATTTTAAGATTCAAAATAAGAATTGTGAAACATTAGGTGGACTAGTGTTTTAACTCATGGATGTGTTTGAACAAGATGAACAGCAGTAGTTTGATTTATGTAAGTATTAGGAGCTTTTGGCCAGTACATCGAGATATGGACCATACATAGGAAGATCACTAATTCCACACAATCGCTGGGTAGCCATATTTTCTAAGAAAGCATTCTCATAATATACTACAGTAAAAGCAACAAATCCACCTCCATTAACTAAACAATGAAAAAGGTGACTGAACATTCCTAAAAGACCAGAAGGCACTAGAGCGGGACTTACAGAATCTCATCGCCTACAGTAATGACTGAGGCTGCATGAGTGCTGCTCTGATATGAGTCCACAGGGTTTATGCCATTGCTTATGGCAGGACGTCCTCCAGAAGCTGCAGGGAAACACTTTTTTGCTCTGCCTGCCCTTTCCAGCCTTCCATCTGGAAGGAGATATGCAGGTCGAAAATTTTCTTTACTGCAAGAAGAGTCTCCAACATATAATAATGTGTTTGGTACTGTGTCATATATGCTCCCAATAGAGGTGTAACTGTGAAACAGAAAGTTCACAAGGCATTTATTAGCAAACATTTTAAGAAAAAAAGACAGATGTAAAGGTTACACTTAGCATAAATATTTCAACAAGAATTACAACTAAATAATATACATATATTCATAGTTGGCCTCTTCAGATCTGAAATACAAAAATATACATCATTATTAAGCCAATTAAACAAAAAAGTTACCCCTGGTCATAGAGACTGCAGTATTTAACCTTGCAAGCTAAGAGAAATGCCCATACATCTCTGTAAATAAAAGACATTATCAGTTCAGATAGAACAATATAAGATTACCTCATGCAGAGAAATTCGATAGAACAAATATACAATCCCCTTGCTCAGCAAGGAAATATGGAAAACTTCCACTATTTATGCATGCAAGCATGTGAGATAGTCAAGGAACAACCTGTATGACCAATCCAAGATTGGATTCACTCGCATGAAAGGTGGCCATCCAGGAGAACTAGGAGAAAATTGTTCCTGGCCAACCTGCATAGAAGACAAAAGATGCTAAGGATGCCAGAGCAATATTAACCTAGTATAAGAGGAGATATCTCCTGTGATGTCATCTAAAAATTTTACACATTTACCGCATTAGGATCACCAAACCGAGTACCAAGAAATATAGCTTTGATTGGTTTTTCTCTCAGTAATGCCTCAAGGCCAGTTTTGAAATCTGAGCGAATAATTTCCAATTGCAAGTCATAACTGCAAGAAAATAAAGAATTCTGCTGTTGATTTATGTTCCAAATTAGATTATGTGCTTGAATGTGAAAATACTTATAATGGCCATAGTGGAAAGAAAAACAATAAATTTCCTCACCTAGCAGCGGTTTCATAAGTAAAGGAATTGATCTCAGGGAAAGCAGAAGGGCTCTCAAAATAGATAGTTCGCATAGGACAGTTCAGTTTGTTATTTTTCAGATTCCCATTTGCATGATCAAGTTCTTTCTCCAAATGCAAAAAATAACCCGCCCTGAGAAGATGAAGCAGAACCTGCAACACCAAGTTCACTGTAAATGACAGTAACGCAAAACATGGTTTCATTAAATTAACAAAAACTTCATTAATAGAAAACAGCAAAAGAAATTACAGTTGAATCTTTCCCTCCATTAAAGCTGAAGGCCACCTCTTCAAACCTATATATAAAAAAAAAAAAAGATATTTTTAGTCCTTGCAAGCATCATGAAACTTATCCTTTTTTAATGAATTTGCAAATGGAAGATATGCATTACAAGTAGTTGAAGTCAATAGAGTATTTGCAACATCAAGTGACAAACTAATATCAAGCACATCATACTCATATGTGGAAGAACAAAAACCAAATAAACTCCTACTATAGTTCTATCTGCACCTTGCCGAATTCTATATGGCATGTAAGTCTGCATATTAGCTTCGGCCAGACAGAAAAACCACTAGCACTACAGGAATGGATGATCCCAAAATCCAAGCTTATAATAAATCTTCTTGTGTCAAAAATTTACTGCTTTGTGTGTCACATTTCATTGCAATGGTCAGACATCTTCTTGGTGCTACTTGCCAGCCGGTAGGCAGGAGGGAAGATGCCCTCTCATGAATACCTCAATAATTGGTTAGATCGATCCTCCCCATGGTTTTTATCATACCAGATCAATTGTTATAATTGTTTCTCTTATTTTGCTTAATTGACAAATTAAGATCAATCCTACTGTGAAATAATGAAGAGTAAAGAAAAGTTGGATAACTATTAGACCATCATACTAGTGAATCTGATGAACAATTTCAGAGAAGCCCTTATGATGTTTGTGCAACTGATATCAATTTGCTAGAAGTCCAACTAGACTATTTTATGTAAATGACCATACTTGCAGCTTCAAGATATGATTAATCCATCAAAGTGAATGTAATTTCTACAAATTCTTGCTTATTGTTGCTATCAAATTCAGATTGCACCATTACTGCTCAGAGATACGGTCTTCTCCATACATTAATGTTAATCCAAAATTATTTCTACATAAATATCCATCTCAGACATAGTGAATGTAAATAAACAACCAAGGAGTGGTCAATAAATAGCACACTATAGTGATAGTAATGCCGCATTATTGTTACTTTTTTTGTATTAAGATTTTCCTCAAATGTACCTAATCATTGACGTTACAAGTTATTGGAAAACATGCAAGCAAAACAAAACAGGTGACTCACCTAAGAGCTATAAAAACAAGGTGAAGACATAAGCCTAAAGAAAAACAAGCAAAGGAGTAAAGACAAGAAGCCATAACCCTCACAAAATGCTATATTGAGACCATATATATCAAGTGTCATAAGCCCACAACAAGACCAAGTAGAACCAGCAACCATGGCTTCCCAAATTATTATGTTGGTGAAGGAAGAACCCTCTAACTTGTGATAGTAGGAGATGAGCCAATCACCAAAGCAAACACTAATTGATAATTCCACATTAATTCAAAATGGAGACTTTTGAGCTGATCCACCAACTGGTTTTGTATGACCTAATTTCAATTGATACAAACAAAAGACCATTGTTTGAAACCATCATTGTGGTCGCCAATAATGGAGTTAAGTGAGATCACAGTACAACTTTTTCTTAGATGATACAAGGTCAATAGTTAGTTGTACAACATTATATCGTTATCTTCTAAGGTGAGGTTGTGACAAGAGTTGAATCTAGAGCCTTTGGGTGCCAAAGCTACCTCTCCACCAACTGTAACAACTCTATGTTAGTATTCAGTATAAATAAGACACATTTTACTATGGTTTCACAACATCTCTATCATGGCTCCAACAACTTGAAACAGGTTCATAAATAGCTAATTTTATTTTTAAGTTTTTAACTAAAAAATATCTGGATCCCAACTCCTCCAACCAAATCCAGGATCAATCATGTCTCAATGGAAATGATAAAGATGTAGATAAGGACCCTAAATAGCATACTTCATTGTGCACAGTGACATCCTTAGCAGATTCTTAGCACGACTTCACCAGTACAATCACATTTGAAGTGTCTCCCTCAGCAGCCCCAATGGTGCATTTATGATTTATCTACACCTTTTCAAGCACCATATTACTTTGCCAAGGAAGCAACTGCTAAAACCATTAATAGGCAAAATCAAGTCAACGTTCTCCAGTCCCTACACATCTAGGGAACTACCACTAAAGCATAGATAGAGTGATCCATCAAGAAGAAATCTAATAAACACATAGCTCTTAATAGTAAATCCTCTACATGACATTTCATCTGAAGTCGTCATGTAGCTGAAGCAGTCTTAATGTTTTTTTATTGCAACAAAGGGCAATTTACTAGCTTCATTTTATTTAATAATTGCCAAATGACACCATATCAATAAACGACCTGTGGAGGAACATAATTAAATTTGGCAAGAAAGTCATTGATTTGTATCTTTCATGTAAGTGGCAGCAACAATCAGGTTATCATGATCCTATACAAAAATTACCCAAAAAATAGGACCATCCATCATTGAAGATACAACACAAATTATCACTTTCTCACAATCAAGCCAATAAAGTCCCATCTAAGAACCGATTCACTTATCAGTACCAACTAATTCAGCTTCCAACCATTTTTAGCCTAACTAATATTGGTAATAAAATTCCATTGTATGTGAGCCGCGATTTTACATCTTCAGTGGGTTGAACAACTGAAAATTAAAACCCAAGCGACTCGACCTTGCCAATCGTTTCAACAACTTCGACACGGCTAATTGTGTATGTAACAACAAAAGGATTCAAAAGCAGGCGCAACGAGAGCATTGATTCCAAGTACAACGCTCTTCCTGACATTCGGAAGAACCCTAGAACACACACTAAAACTCCGCAAACAAAACAATCCCAAAAAAATTATTTTAAAATAATAATAAACTGAGAAAAAAAAAATAAAACGCAATAAACGCCGAAAGCAAAAGACCAAAACAACAAAGAACAAAAAACCGCACTTGTAAAGAGCGAAAGCTCTCTGAATTACGTAGATTGCGTTGTTGTACTTGGCTTTCAACCTTCGATCATCGCTCTCGCTGATTGCTCTGTCGATCTCCATTTCTGCGATTGAAGAAGAAACACAACAGAGAGATTGAAGCGAAAAACATATCCCATATATGTATTTTAAAAGATCAAATAATAGGAAAATGATAAAATAAGACATTAAAGTTCTCGAAGAAAGCTCGCAATCTGACATTTCAAAGGCGTCGGAGAGGCTGCGCAGAAGAGAAAGAGGCTCTGCACAACGACTTCAAATTCCAGATTTTTTTTTTTTTTTCTCTGTTTTTTGCGTGTGTGTGTGAATGTGCGCGCAAGAGCAACATGACGGAACGGTTTCATTTTATAAATAATTCATATCCGTTCGATGCCACAAGTGGCATATCCATTTGTGACGAAAATGACCTCCAGCATTTAGCAGTGGCAATGCCGTCTTTTTTTGCTTTATATGGGTGCTGTTTGGTCATATCACATGGCCTGGAGTACTCCGTGGTTTAACTTCACAGAGTCTTCTTCCTTTTACTTGTTCTGTTGTTCAATGTCGTACGTTGGGACTCGAAAAATTTATTCACATCTCTTTGGTGGTTTTTTTAAGAAATTATTATTATTATGAAATTTTTTGTAAATGCGTTTTACATTTTTTCATTAAAATATGATTTAAGAATAAATTTTCATAAAACCATCTTATGCATAATATCTTTAATAAAATTAAAAATTTAAATTATTTTTAAAAATAATAGTAATAATTAAAAATAAAACAGTAAGCAAGAAATTAGTCTAAACGTCTATATTTAAAAATTAATTATTTTTAAAATTATTATTTAATTATATTAAGCATAAAATTAATGGCCTCGCACCTTTTTGCCTTTGAATCCAATTAAATGGGATGGGAGAAATTATGACACTATTTCTATCATTTTTTTTTTTTGATATATATTCCGCAACTCATTTTTATATTAGATAAAAACTATCCTTTTAAGTCCTTATACATTAAAGAGTCATATTTTAATAAATACATTAATTGGTACACACTTTAAGATATGTATTGTCCATATTATTTTTAGGATTGTAGCTACATTAAAAAAAATAAAAAACGTATAAAGCAAGCATTTATTTTAGAACTTTTCTACTTCTATAATCAACTCTCTCATAAAATAATTTGAATTAAAATAAGTCAAAAAAAAAAAATAATTGGTACAGGCATTTGGAACATCTTCACTACAATTCAAATACAAAACTACACACGTCACCTTTTGTTTTTGTTTATAATTCTTTTACGTTATATGTAATTGAGGACAGTTCAACAATTTCCATAGAAAATAATTGATGGTCAACAGTCACCGCACTTTTCCTTTGACCACTCATCTCACGTTAAGAAAAATAAAATATTAGTATACAAACTTCGCTTTTCACTTTTGCCAGTCTGAAAGAAGAAAATTCTTATATAAAAATATTTGTAATATACAATAATATCAATATGAAATCATGTTAAGCAGTTCTTCTTTTGTTGCGCTTGGGATGGAAGTCATGGCCGAAGAAGTCATGAGCCAGTGGAACTAGGAATTGAGCCTAAATTGACGAAGCCCAGGGGACATGCCGTGTCAAATGGACAAAGGAATTAGAAGAATTTGCCAAACCAAAATTAGATCTAAGCAATGGCAAAATAAAGATATAATTAATATATTTATAAAATACAATCTCAATTCATCTAATCTCATCCGCTTCCAATTTTCCACTCCTAAACTCCCCTAATCAGTAAGTGAGAAATATTTTCTTATAATAAAAATGACAAATAAAATTCTAATATAATTCAAATGTAAAATTTCCATTCGGGCACTTATATTACTAGCAGTTCCACTTTTCCTTAGGCATCTTCAGCCCTCATTAAAAAATATATATATATTCTGTAAATATTTCTTTTTATATAAGTAAAAGAAAAGAAAAAGAAAAGATTAAAAGATTAAAAAAATAAAAAAAATAAAGAAAGTTAAGCTAGGATGGCACGGTGAAATGACACAGGGTTAGAGCAACTCTGCCACCTACTGCCGAAGTTCCATGACCATGGGTCAGCACTAACAAAATTTTCTTAAAAATAATCTACAGAAAATCATATCTCAAATTAGGACAAGCAACATATTGGGATTCAAGAGCATCTGATGGGTTATGTACAAATGCACCTTTTTTTTTCTTGTAGTTTGCAATATCCTTTGTGGTGCCGTTTATGTCATCTTTGCCTTCTGAAAGCATTCCTGCTACATCATCAAAAAGGAGATCAGTGAGAATACTAAATACGACACAAGCACTTCATCAAAGAAAATTTTCGAAGGATAAAGAGATAAATGGAGGAATAAATTTTTGATAAATATTCCTGTCAAGGTCCGCCACAACAAAGAATTCATACAAAAAAGAAAAAAAAAAATACAAGGCTTTTTACATAAAACAGAGATTTTGCTCTTTTGTCAATGATTCCACGACCTTCAAATGAAGACATCTCTCAAGCGCTAAAGCTTAATTTAAACATTAGAAAATTACTAAGCCTAGTAGCTTGTTTCCAATTCAAAGCTAAAAATACCAAATAGAGACTTTGGGTTCAAACCATTGAAATGCCAAAAAAAAAAAAAAAAAAAAGCTAGAAATCTATGTCTAATGCCAGAAGCAGATGCCTCTTGTGGATGGTCACTATACCCAGAAGCTATGCTGAACAACAGGAGGAAATGTAATGGACCCAAAGATCAAAAAAGAGGGGGAAAAGTAGAAGAGAAGGAAGAATGAAGAAGGAACAGTTACAATGAAACTTGTGAATTTAAATGAGTTATAACTTCTGATAATCGGTTCTAGAACCACAAATTGCCAGCAGTTTTTTTGGATTTTTTTTCTTTAAATGAAACTTGGGAGACATCAAATTTGACTGCTGCCATTGCGAGCAGGGGGGGTACGGGTGTCTCTGGTTTTGGAGCTGGGCTTTTTTGTTATGAGAGCAAGGCTGTCCGTGTATCTTGTTAGTTGTGCCTTTGCATTGTAATACTTTTTTTTTTTTTGGAAGAAAGAAACAAATATTTTATTTATCTAAATTCTGCTTTACATTAGCCTTACATTGAATTTTGCAAGCAAGAACCCCAATGTACCACCCGATATGGGGTTTCCCTTGTTCCATGAGGATGCTGCTACCCAAGAAGCTGCTTTGATCTTTATAAGATCCCACATCTTTTCCACATCTGTTGTCTTATCTCCAAATAACCTGTTACTTTACTCCAACCATATCTGTCATATCAATGTATAGAAAGCAATCAAGCCTGTTCCTTTGACGTCCTTGGCTGATGGAACATGCTTAAATGTTAGAACCTCTTCCAAGTTTGTTGGATGTAGATACCTTCCTCCCGAGAATGCCAGCCACCTGCCCCAAATCTCTTTTGCTATCTTGCATTTTACCAAAATGTGCAGAATAGTTTCCTCACTTGCCTAACAGAGAGGGCAGCATTGCAATTTATTGCCTTCTTTTGCATAATGTCTTATGTATTTATACTCCCATGAGCGACCAGCCAACCAAAAATTTGACCTGCGTGGGGCCTTTTACCTTCCGAATCGTTTTCCAACATATTCTTGTTGCCGTAGATGTATCAGGGAATCAAGGCTTTGAGGAATGATTTTGACGACCATGTACCCAATTAATATAACATCAAGGAGAGGCGGTCGTTGGTGTGAGACATGCGAACCTATTGTAGTCTCTCTAGCAAAGCCAGGAGACACTGTATTTCTCTGTCAAGCAGTTGCTTGTCAAAGTGTAGGTTTCATGCTAAATTCTCATTGTTGTTTGCTTCTATCTGTACAAAGTATGCCACTGTCCTATTTATTTCCTATGGATAAGTTTTATAGCAGAAGGAAGCAAGCTAAAAGAGGCATCTCTCCAGGCCATGGCTCTTTCTAGAATCAAAGGGACTGTCTTCACCCACCCTTGTTCTTATGAATCCCAAAACCTGTCTTTCCAGAAGCGAATGAATTTCCATGGGCTGCGATAAGTTGCTGCCTTAGTTTTTCTTTCTCTGATCTTGATATCATAGGGCCGAATACTACCGTACATGCTTCCTATAACCTTAGCCCAGTGTATTTCATTCTTTGGCTAGTCTCTGTACCTATTTGCCACATAGTGCAAAAAAAAAACTCTTCCTCAGGTTGCTGATCTCCACTCCACCAGCCACCACCATTTGTTGTATTGTTTCTCACTTAACTAGACTCATGGGTCGTTTGTCTTCCTTTCCTTGCCATAGGAAGCTTTTCATCTTTTTTCCTGGTATATTGGCCAACCGTTCTGGGATACAAAATAATGATTGGTAGTATGTCGGTAAGGTCAATAACACAACTCTAGTGAGGGTTAATCTTTCCCCTTTAGATAGAAACGCCCTCCTCCATCCTTCAAGTCTTGTTGCAACTTTGGTGATAATGGGATCCCAAAATCTTCTATGATTTGGGTTTTCGCCCAATGATATCCCCAAATAATTCATTGGCCATGTGCCTACTGAGCATCCAATTCTATTTGTATGGAGGATGAGTTCCCTTTTCATATTGATGCCCGTGATTTGACTCTTTGTCAAGTTTATTTTCAAGCCCGACATTTCATTGAAACATCTTAATAAGTTATGAGCCGTCACTACGTTTTCTTCTTCTCCTTTCAACAATATCAAGGTATCATCTGCATCCTGAAATTGAAAGACTTCAATTTTTCTTTTCCAGATAGAAGCCTTCAATGATTTTCATATTCCTCCCCATGAGATCTGCGCACTCATGCCGTCTACAACCATGGTGAATAGAAATGCTAATAGTGGGTCACCCTGCCTTAGTCTATTGTTCGCCATGAATTTTTCCTTGGGTCTTCCATTGACCATGATTGAATATGAAACTAAGACACAATCCATCACCAATTTGATCCATTTTTTTCCAAAGCCTTTTTTCTTCATCGCAAATGCTAGAAAACACCAATCTACTGAGTCACAGGCCTTCTCAAAATCTATTGTAAACACTATTCCACTCTTACCTTTCCTATGGTACTCCTCTACTGCCTCATTGGCTAAGAGGGCCGCATCTAATATTTGTCTGCCTTGAATGAATGTGGATAGGGATTCCTCAATTGTTGTATGTAAAATAGCTCTGATTCTCTTAGCTAGTACCTGCAATTTTTTATATAGGCTTTATATCAAGCTGATTCCTCAATTGTCATATGTAAAATAGCTCTGATTCTCTTAGCTAGTACCAGCAATTATCTTATATGGGCTTGATATCAAGCTGATTCCTCAATTGCCGTATGTAAAATAGCTCTGATTCTCTTAGCTAGTACCTACAATTATCTTATATAGGCTTGATATCAAGCTGATTGGTAGGTAATCCCTAACCCTCCAAGATTTTGCCTTCTTTTCTATAGGCAAATATAGGTCTCATTAACCTTCAAGTTAACCAACCCTAATTTGTGAAACTATTCGAATACTTTCAGCAGGTCCCCTTTCAAGATTTTCCATGCTTTCTGAAAAAATTCCATTAAGAGACAATTTGGCCCCAGAGCCTTTCCCTCCTCACTATCAAACACTGCTACTTTTACCTCTTCCTCTATATAAACCGGCAGTCCATTCTTTTTTTATCTAATTGTACTATCTCTTGCGACTCCAACCCATCCACGGTCCACCCCCCACTTAGCATCATTGTTGCTTCAATATAGATTTTCAAAGAAACCCACAATATCGCCTATTATATTATCCTCTTCTTCCCCAAAGACTCCGTTTTCTGTTTCAATTTTTAAGATAGTGTTCTTGCTCCTATGGTGGGATAATAGTCTGTGTAAATACCTAGAGTTGCAATCACCTTCTTTTATCCACCTTATTTTTTATTTTTGTTCGGCCATTCTATTCTCTTTGCATTGGTATACTTGCACTCTACTTTTCCATTATATGGTTCTGCTGTTATTTTTTTCTTTTCCAAAGTTATTTTTTGCTTTCTCTCATAAAAAGAAATAGAAATTCACCATGTTTTCCACAAATCTATATGAAATATAGTATAAAGCAGTTCGTAGAAAAGGAGAACTTGCAGAGAACTCACAAGGAATGACAATCAAAAGCCCAACAAAATCTCTTGCCAAACTCCAATCATAGGATGGTACATGCCTTATCCTTGCACTTGCTTGCAAAAAAATTTATATATATTAAAAAATCCTTTATATTAGGAAGCATTTTCTAAGACTGTTAGCATCTGCTTCAACTTTGAAAAGAACCTCAGTTTGTAATAGGGGTTTTGAGCTATACTGAAATAGACCAAAAGTTTCTACTTATTCATGTAAAAGTTATATATATCTACTTCAAATACAGACAGAAAAATAAAAACGAAAAATATACAACTAGAAGTTGTCTAAATCCACCTCTACCTTTTTAGAAGTTGTAAGTAGAGTTAAAACGAGCTATCTTGTCCATTCCCTAGCCAATTTGCAACAAAATTGTCTAAGTGACAATTAAGACACGCAATAAGGCTTTCAAAAAGTTCTTTAAAAGCTTAAGAAATAAAAATATGAAGCCTATAAGCATTAATGACCTACTAATTAAACCCAAATCAAATTATCTTCTTCATATGCAGAAGTTTAATTTTCTTTTTGTTTATAATTCTTTCATTAGTATTTTTATGCTGTTTTATGTTCATATTGCTGTAAAAATATAATCATGTATTTAAGGCAATGATGAAGATGTAACTCTAAATTCTCATGTTATACAAGTATTGCTTTCTAACATAGATCAAGGAATGGGTTGAAAGAAAAGGCCATTCTTGCCAAAGCAAGAATAAACAAATAAATAAAAGTTTTTATTCTTTAGTTTTCTTCTCATTTCTAAACTACTATATTAAATTTAAAAAAAAAAATTGTTCGATTCAACTAATCTAAGCCTTTTAATAACTATGTCGGGCTGGGTGTAAGAATCTAAATCCTTCACTTTGCTCTATTGAGGTTTTGGTTGGCATTATACCATCTAGATTAAATTCCTAACTTTACTGAGATTACCGCTCAATAAATCTATGATATATTGATAAGTCACCTAAAGAAAATCATTAGCTATTGCGTAAATCTTCATAATATCAACAACATCGTGAGTCGAAACTTATATTTGAAAATTAATAAAACATGGAAGTGTAAAAATTAAGCTGTTTACTTATATTCTCCACCACCCCTCTTGAAAATCTTGCAAGGATTTGCAAAAATGGTCCTCTAAATGCAACTAGGAAACACTTCTTTGTAGATTGTCCTAACTCCAGTCAGTTTGAGACGAACCATTCCTCTTCACAGATATAATTCATGGAATTTCTTGTGGTTGCTCAAGTTCTAAATATATCCAACAAGTTTGCTCATAATCAACTTTTACAAAAAGACAATGACATGAAGTTACTAGTGTGAAGCACAAAGAAACAGGAACGAGATTGCAAACCAAGAATCAAAACACAACTCAAATTCCAAATTCAGTTAAATAAATAAAAAACAAACCTAATTTAGAGCTTAGACCCTATAAATATTAACAACTACAACAAAAAGTTTCACAAAGTACCTCCGAGATCCCAAATTCCTCCAGCTTCACAATCCCAAACCAAAATCACTCATCCTCGTCACTCTCATCACTAAAATAACTGCTGTTCTTCTTCTTTTTCTTCCCCGTTTTCTCCACGCTGAAACCTTCACTTTCCCCCCTCATCCTCTCATCCACACCTCTGGTATCTACCACAGAAGCCCAATTATCATCCTCGAACCCTTCCCCATCACCCTCATTCTCCTCCTCTTCTTCCTCCGCCGCCTCGCGCCGCCATCGAGTTGCCTCACCTCCGTCCCGCCCCCTCCTCGCCCGCTTCGGCTCCGGCGGCTCCCTCGGCCCCAACTGGTTCCTTGGACACTCATACGACAAATGGCCCTCCTCCCCACACTCGTAACACCTACTCTTGTCCTTATAATCCTTCCGGCGAATGAACTCGGCGGCGCGGCCGTTGTCAGCGGCGATGGAGACTTTTAGGGTTCGTTTATTGAGGATTTTGCCCTGCATTTCTCGGACGGCTCGGCGGGCATCGTCTTGGGCGACGTAGAGGACGAAGGCGACGCCGCGGCTCTGGCGGGACCGGCGGTCTTTGAGGACTGTGACCTTGGCGACCTTGCCGAAGGTGGAGAAGATGGTGAAGAGATCGGAGTTAGTGAGATTGTAGTCGAGATTGCTCACGTAGACTGTGGATTTTGATGGGGCTAGGCCGCCGCTGCCGCCGGGCTTTTTCTGCAGGGTTTTTGAAGGGTCTTGGAGGGAGGAGGAAGAAGAAGAAGGAATGGATGAAGGGTAGCGGTAGAAGAAGGTCTCGTCTTCTTCTTCTTCTTCGCTCCTGTGGATTTTCTTGGAGGAGACCACCATTGCCGGTTTGGCCTCTCAAAGTTCCTCGTTGGGGCTTAACATTTTAGAAAGTTAGGCTTCGTGTCGGGGGTTTTTTAAGATTATCTATAAAAAATAAAATTAATGTAAACATATCCTATTTTAAAACATTATATCTTATGTACAGATAAAAAAATATAGATTTATTTTAAAATTTTAATATATTTATATAAAAAAATAATTATAAAAATAATTTTACGTAAATAAAACGTCTTTTATATAAAAAGATGTCTTTAAAAAGATATTTTTACTTTTTATAAAAAAAAATATTTTTATATTTTTCATGTTTTACAAAAAAAATATTTTTTGATGTTTTTTCATGTTTTTCAAAAACATTTTTTTAAAAGTATTTTCTCAGTTTTCTTTGAGGGAAATTTTCTAAACAGTTGGATAATAAAAATAATTAATTATTACAACCAAATGAAGGGTTTTTTTTTTAGATTATCTATAAAAAATAAAAATAATGTAAAAATATTTTATTTCAAAAAGTTATACTTCACATACCTATATTTTATACTATCTAGTGAAAAATTAATATTTATTTTAAAATTTTGATAAATTTATGTAAGAAAATTGTTGTAAAAACGATTCTATTTCAGAAAAGAAAAGCGTCTTTTGTAAAGATATTTTTCATAAAAAAAAATTAAAAGTATAAAAAACTTAAAAGAAAGTATCTTTTGAAAAAATATTTTCATTTTTCTTATATGAAAAGCAAAAAGGTCTTTTGTAAAGACGCTTTTCTTACATAGAATCGTTTTTACAACTATTTTTCTTACATTAATTTATTAAAATTTTAAAATAAATATCAATTTTTCACCTGTACAAGTACTATAGAAACATGGGTACGTGAGATATAACTTTTTAAAATAAGATATTTTTACATTAATTTTATTTTTTATAGATAATCTCAAAAAAAAAACCCTTCATCTAGTTGTAATAAATAATTTTTTTATTATCCAACTGTTTAGAAATTTCCTCTCAAAGAAAACTGAGAAAATAACTTTGAAAAAATGTTTTCGAAAATCATGAAAAAATTTTGTAATAATTTATTTTTTAACAAAATTTTGTTAAAAAACATTGCCGATAGAATTTTCTCGTCATTGTTTCGTTAGCCATGAAAAAGTTTAATAAAAATTAGTAATAAATAAATTTTTTAAATTGATTTATAAAAATTTTTCTCATAAAAAATATTAATTTTTTATCCTTTAAATTGAAAAAATTTATTGGACTAAAAAAATATTTAAAAATTTTTTAAATTATTTTTATCAAGTAAACATTAAAAAATAAGATTTTCTTAAAAAATAAGATTTTCTTAAAAAATAAAAAAAAATTATTTTTATTTAAAATTTTTTATTTTCTCGTCAACCAAACACAATCTAAATTATAGTCAAAAAATAATGCGCTCAAAAAAATTTTAATTTAAACTTTTTTCTCAAATTTTTTATTAACTAAATATAAAAAAAATATTTTTTTTAGGGAATCATGATTTTGCAAAATATATCAATATATATATATATCCACCAACAAAGTACATCCTACTATCATTTTTATTTAATATTTTGAAAATATATTAGTGAGATATATGTAGCTAAGTTCAATAACCTGAATCTGAATATTATTTTACTCAATCGATAGTTTTTTTTTTCTTATTTTGAATAAGCGGTAGTTTTTTTTTTCCTTGCAATAAAAGTTATTTTATGTCATCTTCTTTATGGCCCTCTATGATGCTTGTTCCATAGAAGCTATTTCATGGAGAAAATCCGTTTACAACTTGGGGTTGTCAAAAGTTAGGCAAATTCAATGGCAATCTATTACGAAATGATTGTTCTTGCTTTTGGAAAGATCCCCTAAGTATTATGACAAAATCAAAAATAACAATCTTAGACATCATTTCATCCAAGTTATAATAGCTAAAAATAAAGTGCCTTTAGAATACCTTATTGGACATATTAAAGAATTAAGATTTTGATGGTCACAATTTCATGTACTTAAAGGTAGTTTTACACTATTCTATGTTGTTAATAGGATATTCATTAATTTCAGATTGGATTATGTTTTCAAGTTACAATTAGTTTTCTCACATGATGAATTGCCTTTGGCACTTTTAATCAGGGTGTGCAAAGATAAGTAATTTAAGCTTAAAGTTTCAATCATCTTGATTAGAATAAAGGCGAAATCATAATTGATCAATAACAAATATCTTATTATACACTATAATATTCCAGTCCTCGAATCTTTCACAATTAATATTTTTGTCTCACAATTAGAGATGCACGTGGATTCACTCATGCTTTTGTCCTATTTCACTATTCAGAAATTGAGATATTACTATTTCTCGTATCAATCATCTTATTTCCTAATTTTATCAGGTTACGTCTCATATCATATTAGAGTGAACAACATACTAATTTATATCATGAATAACCAATAACATAAGGATTGTGACGATCCACATTTTTTACACCGGAATTGCGAATCTGACATATGTACATTCTATGTATTTTCTGAAATTTTAATGAATATATACGAAATTTTCTCCAATTTTTTTTAATTTTGAATTATTTATTGAAGAAAATGACAATAATGTGAGAAAATATAATTTTAAGGAGAAAACACACAAAACTATTATGAAAATGTGTTTTCTTGATAAAAATCATTTTTAGGATTGATTATTAAATTTTTAGAACAATTATTGAATTTTTTAGAGTGATAAATAGAATTTTTGGGAGAAAAATATGATTTTAGAGAAATTATTCAATTTTTAGAAAAAATAATTGAATGAATGATGAAATAGTATGTACTGGAGGTATTTTGATGAGAAATGATGCATTACCAGTTTTTAATAATTTTAGGAAAAAAGTACGAATTTTGGTATATATATACATGTATACATATAAGTATATATGTGGGCGAAGCGCCTAGTCCGCACGGGCTGGAAGCTCGTGCGGGGCGCGGACTGCACTCCCGGCCCGAGCGCGTGGGCTGGCCCAACTGGTTTGGCCGGCCCACCCTCCCCATTTGAATGAAGGCCCTTTGCTCTTTGTCCTTTTGTGCGATTTTTGGCAAATTTTTGGTATTTTTGGCAAATTTTTGGTGATTTTTGACAAATTTCCAGCTGCAAAACCATGAGAGTTCATGTTTTGGATCCATGGTTTGAGCCATCAATTCACAACCTCCATTGTGGCCAATGAATGCTGCCAACTGGGCATCCAGCATAGGAGCTTGAGAGCCACTTGGATAGCCACATGTCACCCCCATTTTTGCCATGCAAGCACCCTCCATGCAACAAAATCCCTTCTTTGAGCTCAAGTTCAGAAAATTTCAGATTTATGTAGCCACATTCACAAGCATGAATCTCCCTCATTTCTTAGCCAAATCTAGTCAACCATAGCTTGTTTTGAAGCTTATACTACCATCTACGAAGTCCTAAAAGCCATTTGCTAAACCCTGGAACCGTTTGGAGCTAAAAACCCTGGGAAAAAGTGTTGTTCACAAGGTTTAAACCCAGAAAATCAGAAAGTCTGTGTAAAACCACTTTTGGAGCTTCGAATCCTTGGTCATTTTCAGTCCATTTTGGAGGTAAAATTGTTTACCCTCTTCATTTTCATATGTACCTTAACCTCCAAGTGTTAGAGAACAAAAAATAGGGCTTTGTACATGATTTTCGAACTATTAAAGTTGGTTACTTACTCACTGTTACAACTGTATAACAGAGATAGTTGGAGCAATCTTGGGAAGGCTCACACTTGAACCATTTCAGGTTCGACCCTAAGGTGAAACCCTTCACTTTACTTCTCATGATGTGTATTCAAGTGTCCAAGTGGTAGAAATAGGATATTAGAATGTTTAATACGTATTATAAGTCACTGGTATTAACTGTATGACTCATTGTTGCGACAGTGCCGACAGAAACCAGTTTGAAGCTAAATTTGGAGATATATTTGGAATACCTAAAACCATCCATTCGGACTGAAACCAAAGGTGTTTTAGACCTCATAGCAGAGGTTCCAGAAAGGTATAAAGATCTGACATTGAACCTTTGTGTGTATAATTTACTACACTTACAAATCTGCAATGATTATTAGAGTGCTAGGACTTAAAAACAATTTCTTGTGTTCTTTAAAATACAGCAGAGAAATTGGTGAAGAGATAGGCATGATTTTAACATTGCATGTTACTGATTCGAAGTATTTTTAATTAATGAACGTGTTATGATTTGTATGCTATACTTAAACACAAGAATGACCCATGGAATTGGGGTTTAATGGGGAAATGAATACTAGAAAGATGGTGGAAATTATGAACCCAGAAATTTTCTGTAATCTTGCTGAAAATTCTGAGATGAAATTAACTGACCAAACTTTGATAAATTGAGCTAAAATTTGGTGGAGAGATCCCTAAGTATGTCTAGAAGTTGCCTACCAAATTTCAGATATTCTAATATGGATAGGTAGGTCAATTCAGGCAAACAGTCACTGCCTGTCATAGGGTATACGAGATCTGTACAGTCTTTGTTATTATACCTAGAAACCCTAGTAAATGATGTCCAAAAATTGTGACTCAAAATTCTAGGAAAGATTTAGGAAGTTTAGAACAATTCTACGAAGTTTGGTGTAAATCCAATGTTAATCCGCAAAAAAATTGGGAAAATGGTTACGCAGATAGGGTCATCAGCTAATGTTGTGCTTAAGTGAGGAGAATTGGGAATGTTGACTCCTTTTGGCTCAATTGACTCTAGGAGGACCAGAATTGACCATTTGGAACTCTGTTGACCAGCTAGGTCAACAAGTAATGGGTTGACTAGGGTTGACCAAGATTGACCAAGGTCAATCAAATTGACTTAACAACTAAGGCAGGTTGAACTAACGTAGATGGATTACCCTTGACTAGGTCAATCTATTGATTGACTAATGATGTAGAGTTAGAGTGAGCCAAGTCCCATGTTAATATTAAGAAGTTACGTCGATTTCGCAAGACCAAGTACTAGCGGGATGCGACCGGTTGCGAGAGGAGCACTGGGAGTGGAGCTTCCCTGTGAGTAGTGTTTTCTAACTTATTTCTTAAAGCTTGTTGTTTTGTGCATTATGAAAATGATATTACATATTGTGATGACTCTGCATCCTTTGATTGAGTTTTGAATGAAAAGTGCACTAAGTCTCGAGGTCCAAGGGTACAGGGTTAAGGCGAGTTGTGTCGATCTCTCATATGATCCCGATAGTGACCACCCAGCACAGAGTGCCCGTTGAAGGGGTTCTATGGGCCTACGAGATGACAACGACAATAAGTCCTAATCGGGCCGTCACAATATGGCAATGACAATAAGTCCTAATTGGGTCGTTACGATTGATGGCAACGACAATAAGTCTTAAATCGAGTCGACACGATATGCCTAACTATCTGTAACCTGCTTGGGTGGATTTTTAGTCGTCTTGGGGGCTAGTGAGAGCCTTGACAAATGTTCTCACTATTTTAACTATTTTTAAATAAAGGTGCACGATTGCATTATAGATTTAAATTGAATTCACTGTTATATTCACTCGCATAATGTTATTGTTCATGCATTCATGACACGTTTTTATTGTGGAATGCTTGTTTTAAGTTATAAATTAAAGTACATTACTCACTGAGCCGTTGTAGACAATTAGGTTCACTACTCTAACTTTTTAGGTCCTTTAGCGGTAGATAAGGGCAAGGGAGTGGTCATCGCCTAAAGCTGCACTCTCTCTTTTGTTTTGGTAGGTTTTCTTCGTATTTTTTGTGGTTTTGTTTTGAGGGTTAGAAATTATGTATAGGGGTGAAGAAAGTTTGTATATAACGGATTAGTCACTCTCGTTGCGACACATGTTTTAATGACCCATTTTGATAAATATCAAGTTTTGTTGGTGTTCATGTGTTAAATTTCTTCTACATTCCCTATGATTACTCTGATAGTGTGTAGTGTGGTGTTGAAAGATGAGGCTTAACAGTGTCTTCGCAAGCTCAGCTTGTAGGCAGGGTTGTCGAGACACTATGCTAGTCGGTTCGTCCTTCGCCCTAGGAAAGGAGTCCCGACAAAGATGACCAATTAAATCAAAGGAATTAACTTATCATCAAATTATGATTAAACACTGGCCTCATGGCTGAGGTTCATAGAAAATAATAAATGTTTGGTCCAACGGCCAACTCCGGCAAGTAAATAGAACAAGATGAATAAAAAGTGGGTTCAATGCCCTACAATTGAAAATAAGTAAACCTCTAATCCTACACAACATCAACTGTAAAGCATACCACTACTACAAAATTACTCATCTTCATTTGTTCGTACAAGTATCTTCAGTGGTTACTTGAAATAAAAGAGTACGGTGAGCTCGAGAGTCCAATGGATCATACACAGTATATCTCAAGTATAGTTAAAGTCAAAATAAAAAACATGCAAACACTTGTCACACATTAGGTGACTCATAAAGTTTAATTGTTCATGGTTTTTATTAAGACCGAAAATATCTTCCTTGTTATCTCCCTATTGGTCTAAAATTTTGAAAGTAACGCCCAAATGCCAGTTACCTATTCAGTTACCAAACTAAGGAGTGAGGTCTCAACTCAACTCTCAGTCTCATCTTACTACTATTACTGACCATTATAGCAGCATCAACACCTGCCTTGGGTTGGGGACACCCACGATGACACTAGACTACTGCCACAGTATCAATTTTACTACCCGAGTATGTTGTTAGATTTCTTAATCGTCTTTGTTAAATGACTGCTAGCATACTAAACAATATCTACATTTTAGGGTGTAAACACATAAAATAATTTGATAAACCGTTATTCATGCATAAGATCACATAATACAAGTTATTTATCATACAGCATAACACTCTGCCTCTCGTCCCTTGGCCCACGTCATCCAACGATACTTTTCTCTTTACTTGGGTCGCCCAAGAAGCGAGCCTGTGTGTCACACTAATTTCTTGCCTTTTTCTTCCCAAATCCTTGGGCCTTCCTAAGCAACATTAACTCATACACATATTTTATAAATGTAAAATATTGAGAAACATTTAATTAAAACATTTTAATGTCATTAATCAATTCAAAATTCAAATGGTACATAACCTTTGTGTTTATTACATCAAAAATAATTTCAATACTTGAATAAAGTAGATTGGGCCAACATGTCTTACAATTTAATAAAATCTAAAGGAAATATTTTGAATGACTCTCATGTAGCCTTAATTTATCAATTTCTTAAAAGATTAGAAAAAAGGAGTGAGTTTAAAGCTCAGTGGATCATTTCAAATATTTAAATCATTATTTCAACAAATAGAACAAACGTGTCAAACACTTTCAAATATTACATGATTCACACAATTCATTGTTCATAGTTGTAGTTAAGACCAAAAGGGGTTCACCCTTTATGTTTCGGGTCTAGGGAGAGAAATCACTTTAGAAACACAAACCCTTACTAGTGAAGTGAGATCACTCCGGAAGCCCAATTCACTTTAGGGTCAATCCTGACATTCAGTTCCAAATCAAAGGTCCGGTATGTCGGGTCTAAGGTTGAAACATACATGAAGAAATCATTCCTCCTGCTGGTATGTGGTTAAAATCTTAATTAATCTTTTGTTAAGTGTAAAACATAGCATTCATGTATGTAAATTATATATAAACATGAATTAAACATGTAAGTGTGGTAACATCATAGCATAACATCACAAATCATGTATCTTGATCCATGTAAGGCTAAGCATGCATATTCTACATGACATTTATAATGGTGGATCATAGATATTCAAAGCATAACACACATGCAAATCTTATTTAAATTGAAATAGTAAATTAAAATTGAAAATCATCTCCACCTCAATCATTTAATCCTTTGATCTTAAGATTCCAAGCTCCCTGAACCTCTATTAAACCTTTACAATTTCTAACACAAAATTTATACAAAATTTTGTTTCTCCACCTTCTTACTACTCTAATTGTTATTTAGAACAACCAAAGAATGAAAGAGATGCCAAGAGGGAAGCAAGAAGAGCAAGAAGAGAATTGTTTTGTTCTTGTTGCGATGAAGAGAATGGTGTTCATGCTTGGGTTTATATGAAAATCTAATGGATAAGTTTTTGCAAGTTGGGTGTTTTCATTGTAGAAACCTTTCTAAAATTCTTCTCTTTTTCATTTCATTTGTTTCATTTGCATAAGAATTAGGCAAGGAGGCAGGTCGGTGTCACGTTAACTTTTTTCCTTTATATGACTCAAACCCATAAGACTTTTTGTGCACATTAGGCTATGTACAATATATTTCATGAAATTAATAACGCCATGAATAAAATTAAAATTTCTCATTTATTGATTGATTCAAAATTCAAAGGTATTTACCTAACCTTTGTTAAAATGGAAGTAAATTCAATAAAATAGGATTGGGCCAACATGCCCTACAGTTCAATAAAATTCCTAAGAAAATAATCTAATTAACTCCCCAGTAGTCTTGTTAATTGATTTTCTGAAATGTTAAAAAAGATGGGTGAGTTAAAAAGCCTAGTGGATCATTTCAAAATTTTAAAGTATTATTTCGATCAAATAAAGCATGCATATCAATCACTTTAAAAAAAATTAAATGATTCAAACCGTATATTATTTCAGTTGATATTAAAGATCGAAGGAAAATACGCTTCATTATTCTAACCCTAAGGAGAGAGGTCTAGTACTGACACTCGACCCATCCTAATAGAGGTAAGGTCACTTCTATTCGCCTCACAACTTTGAATTGGAATACTCATGATAAAAATTTTTCATCATGTCAGTACGTGGTTGTAATCTTTATTAATCTTATGTTAACGTTCAAGTAAGAAAATTAAATATAAACATGATTTAAGCATAGTAACATTATAACCTGGCACATAACATTATAGATCACACATCATTATTTATGCACACCTAATCATGCATATTCTGTATGACATGTATAATCATAAAAAAATTTAAAGCATAACACTCAAGCAAGTATTATTTAAATCAAAATAATAAATTAAAATTTAGAAGTTATCTTCACCTTAAAAGCTACTCCTTTTAAACTTTCTGAGCTTCTCTCAGATCTTTCCCTTTGCTTGCACTGGATTTGTGCAGCACTCCGTTGCTACTACTCCACTAGCTATTTAAAACAACTAAAGAAAGAAAACTAGATGTCAAGAGAGAGGTTGAGAGAGCAAGAAGGAACTCCGTTCAGTTATTACTGGGATGAAAAATAATAAAAAGGGGTAGGGTTTATATGGAGTCCCCAGAGGCAAGATTCATAATTTTTGGCAATTTCTGGTTGGAAACTTTCCTTCTTTTTTTTTTCTTAATTTCAGCTCACAAGGGTTTGGGATTAGGGTTTTTTTTTTTTTTAATCTTTTTCCGGGGCACGAATTCGCAAATTCATGATTTTCGTGTGGTGCACGAATTCGCAATTTTGCGAATGATTTTTTTTCATTCTTTCTATTTTTTGGTTTGCCCAACATATATACATACATACATACATACATACATATATATATATATATATTATCTTTCTATATTTCCATTTTCTTTGTATAATATGAGCTTACTAATTTTCTGACCATTCAAAATATAATTTAATATAAACTTGCTGATAATCTCCCATTTCTATTTTTTTTATTCCTATTTCTTAAAATTACCGAAAATTAATATTTCATATTTCTCCATATTCTTCATTTTGGCTACATTTTTCCATGATAAAATATATATTAATTTTCACACCAAAACTTCTATAAAACTCTCATTCAATTAGTTTTACTCCCTATTTTGGCTACATATAAGTCAAAAAATACACAATTTTGTATCCACAAATTTTAAAGTTAATTTTCTCAACTTATTTCATTTTCATAAAATTTTTGGAGTATTATTTGATAATTAAATTTCACAGCATTTTTACATATTTTTCTCGAGAATTATTTTATTTAGATAATTTCTTCTGACTTCTTTAAATACTTAAAATTTTTTAAAAAATTTCGGGTGTTACAGGTGAAGTTTAGGGTTTTTTGCACACATTATAATATATAGACAAACTCGGACTGCAAATTAGGGTTTCTGGTTTACAATTGCAGGACCATGATCCCACGTCTTTTGCAAATTTTTATCATAGGACTGCAATCCTCTTGACCTTGGACTGCGATCCTCACACGGACCGTTTCTTTCTCACCAATCTGAGATGCCGGACCGCGGTCCCACGGGAGGGTGCTCCCTTTGACGCAAGACCGCAGTCCCAATTTGGAGACCGTGGTCCCACAACATCTCCCATTTTTTTGTCCATTCATTTGTTTGCTTTGTTCTCTAAAACTTGGGTTATTACAGTATGAGTGAGTTACTCAAAAATAATTAAAACTTGAGGACACAAATAGTAATCATGTGCAGTGTGAATTTGTCAGCATTGCTTGAGTTTAGGGTGTTAATCTAAACTAACACACCAAAAGGTTTTGCCAAAAATCATGACTAATTTTTTGAAACCAATTGGTATTGATGGACCAATTTAGAGTTTTGTAATTAATAAGAGTATCTTCTTCCATAAGTAACTAAAGTATTTAGACTATGAATATTTGCATTTGTTCTCAATTGTAATACAATTAAGTCAAAGTAGGTATAACACCAAAAGGAAACATGTGGAACATTACACTTCGGTCATGTATTTAATCATAATAATACGTGCTTATTTTTTCTTTCTTCACATCCTTTTAAAAAATTGATTTACATATGATGAGAAAACAAAGGGAAGAAAAAACATAGGAACTGAGGGTTTTCATTTAAATTTATAAAACTAAAAGCAAATTAGAATTAAAGTCTTGGACTGATTTATATCATACGTCATCAATCATGTATTGATCTGTTTCAGCTGCAGCTTCTCCAAGTTTACCTTGAGTCCACCTCCTTAGCATCTCTAATGCAGCCTTGGGCTGGTCCATAGGAACCATGTGACCAGCATCATGAACCTGTTCACCACCCAAAAAAAAAAAAAAAAAAAAAGGAAGAAGAAGAAGAAGAGGAAGAAGATTAGCAACAGATTTCATAATCAACAACTTTAGCCAAATGAAGCTAATTTGATACCCATCTCACAAATCTTTAAATCTCTCTTAATTATTTTCTACTATGTTCATTATGGCTTCATTTATCTCTAATGGTTAATAAGATAGACTTCTACCTTGATGAAGATGAGAGGACCATGGCTTTTAAGGAGACCGGCTTCTACGCCATCAACTTCAAATGGAGCAGAAGATGCCTTAGCAAAGTCCTTTTTGCCGAACCAATCCATGGCATGAACCCACCTCCAGTTCCCTGCTCAAATGCAAATATTGTGACATTTTTTAGTTCACGATTAAGTTACAAACATAGGTTTAGAAAAGAAGTGAATTGTATTCCTTTTTTTGAATCATAAATAAAAGATAA
This sequence comes from Tinospora cordifolia, assembly GCA_030144865.1. Taxonomy (NCBI): domain Eukaryota; kingdom Viridiplantae; phylum Streptophyta; class Magnoliopsida; order Ranunculales; family Menispermaceae; genus Tinospora; species Tinospora cordifolia. The sequence continues at coordinate 26,638 of JAJIYU010001039.1, forward strand.
ACTCCAAGCGCTCAAAGAAACTAACAAGTAAATTTTTCAAAAATGCAAAACAATTACCAAGCCAATTGCAGATAAGATCATACTCTCCTGCATATACAAGCAACTTGATTCCATCCTTGAGAAGGGCAGGAATACCAACTTCGAGATTCCTCATCCAGTCCGTTTCCATGGCCTCATAGACGCTTGGGCTACAAGAGATGAAATCTATGTCTCCTACTCCAAGAGCATCTCTAACAGATTTTTGATTCAAGAATGTCTCCATTTTTGAGAAATCATAGCAGAGATTGCCCTCACATTTTTTTCTAATGTCATAGTACTACAAAGTGAAGAGAGAGCAAAACAAGGCTTGTTAATTATCATTACTAGCTAGAGAAATCCATTTGCTTCATGAACAAAGATTTTGTTTTGTGTCAATGGATAAAAATATTGCTTACATTAATATCACCAACAACACTCAGAATCTTATTGAAGATGGAATTGCAGACAGCAAAAGAACTTAGGCAATCATTTTCTCCATTAATTCCTAAAGCAAGCAACATTTCTTATATTAGCACATATCTCGTAAACTAGTCATTAAAATCTACACTACCAAACACATTTCTAAAACTTATTTCCTTTATATTCGACAACATATAACAAACAAAAATGGAGTTCAAAGCTTACTGCAGAGCTCAATTGTTTTGTTGCATTCAGGGAACATATCACTAATAATCTTGTAATCAGATTTTTGAATTATCCCAGTTTGTAGCGCGTAATCAGCATATGCATTATATTGGATTTGAGGGTTAGTGAGTCCATTGCCAATGGCAAATCCCTGTTACAGCCATTCTCCAGTCAAAATTTTAGTCCTAGAAGATAGAATTGTACAAACTTTAGAATTGTAAATCCAGCCAACTAATTAAGAACACACCTTTAGATTTATGTGAATTCCTTCTTTGGCTCTGTTGCCTTGGTTTACCCGAGATGCGAAAGCAGGAATGTAGTGCCCCGCATATGATTCTCCAGTAATGAAGAAATCATTGTTCGCGTACTCAGGATGCTTCGTAAAAAATGCCTGAACACATGACAAGATAAGAGTTTGATATGTTATGGATTGGAAAATTATGCTTTTTACATCAAACCTAAAAAATAGTTTGAATGTGTTAAGTTACCTGCAAGAAATCATATAAATCATTACTAACACCCTCTTCATTTTGACGAAGGTCACGGTCATCAGAACTATAACTAAACCCTGTTCCTGTTGGCTGATCGACATATATTAAGTTTGATGCCTGTGAATGAAAACCAAGCAAGTGTTACATGTATAAACCAATTATGATCCTTGGTATTCTCTGACATATCTTCCATGAACACAATTGCAAGTTACATGAGAATAGATACTTAGTGGCTCATTTATATTCTATTCTAGAGAAGTGGTTGTATTTGTTAGAAATGAAAAGAAAGGTTCCTTTTCATGAAAAATTCTAAGCATGTTTGGTTCAAGAAATACATATATAACTATAGATACCTTATCCCAACCATAGTCATTCCACACAAGTGATAAGTTGTCTGCAATGGTAAAAGGTCCATTTTCATAGAACAAAGCCAATTCACTACTGCATCCTGGCCCTCCTGTTAGCCAGATCACAACAGGGTCCTCCTTCTTGTTCCTTGATTCAAAGAAAAAATAGAACATCCTACACAGCATACACATAGTAATAAATCAGATTCATTGCTATCATGCACTTGATGCACTCAAATATTCTCTCAACCAAAAAAAAAAAAAAAAAGTAAAAATAAATAATAATAATAATAAATAAATAAAGGTGATATTTATTATCATGGAATTTCCATAAATAAGTATATATTTGGAGATTAATTAGTAAAAATAGTTGGAGGACTACTACGTTGTGAGTATTTTCAGAAAGGCACCTCGCTGCATAAGAATGCTGAATACGAAAGTAACCAGCATGGTGACCCAGTTCCTCTACGGAGCTTTCCGAGTCACTTACACCCGGAAACGCGAAACGTTTCTCCACAATCTCCATAGCTCCTGGATAAGATTCATCGCCCTCTGTCACCTCCTTAGCATCTCTGGGGAACAAATTAAGCTCTCTAATGAGCTTCTCTGCTTGTCCCCAAGGAGAATTTAGAATGCTGGAACAAGACAAACGCAGCTGAACTAGAACCAAAAGAAGAGAGAAAAAGATGAGAAATTTCTGATGATTATGATGATGATGATTCTCCATTCTGAAGCAGATGATGAGAAGAAGAGCAGATGTTAATGGGGTTTTATAGAGATGAGATCCTTCTTCATATCACCATCTGAATTGGCCATTAAGGCAAGAAAAATTGAGTTAAAGCAAGGCTTTGAAACCACGCATACGTGTGCACATGAATACATGATTTCTGTTTCTCTTTTGTTCCAAACTCTCTGAAAACGACGATTTGTAATCAAACAAACAAACAGAAGAGACTTGTTTGAGGAAAAAGAGACGACGACGTGGCAACGTGAAGAGGGTGGGAGTCAGGTTACAGCGCTACTCCCGGGCTATCGTATCACTCTGAGTGGTGTGAGAGATGACTAGATGAGGTTCTTGTCAGGGTTTTGTGTACGCAAAGGCTTTATTCTTTTATTCCCTCATTAGCTTTTCATTTATTTGGTGCTGGATAACCAACGAAACGGCTTCAAGTCGTGAAGGGTAACCGTCACTTAAAGATGATGTCATGCAACGCTATTGCGCCACGTGGCCGTGGGTCTATCATGCCTGGTGATTTCTGGCCGTTGAATTCTCTCTTTTGGTGGGATGTAGGACCAGATGTCAACCTGTCATGGAAAAATATATTTATGTACTCAAGCTTTTCTAATTTAGAAAAGCAAAAAGGATAGATTAAGGAAATAGAGAAAACATATTCATGTAGTTAAATTGGTATAATTAAAAAAAATTTAATTCATTTAGGGATGTCGTGAAAAACAAATAATTCTATTTTGACACGAAGCTCATGAATTTAAATTCATAAAAATACCAAACTCTTTACTTTATTAGCCCGATATATTTGTATCTGACACTTTGTAATATGAAATATGCGTGACACTTTAAATTTAAAAAATAATACTTTTTAAATTTTTCAATAAAAATAAGTGTATAGAAAAAAAATAATAACTAATAGGTAAGTATACTTAATTAAGAGAACAAATTAGATAATGGACGAGAGAAATGGCAATGCCCTTTGTTAAGTCATATCCTTAAACAATTTTCATTCTGTAGGACATCTCGGCCCTTTACTTTATATCTTTCTCAATTTTAAAGTTACTTAAATATCAAATAGTAACTTATCCTTCGACTCATTTACGTTATTTGTTACTTCAAAAAGAAAAATGCTCATAACATTTCTTTTTATCTCTTTTTTTATATATTGTTTTCTACTATTTTCTTAAAACAACATATTTTTATACATAAATTTTATTTTAGATATTTACTTAATATTACATTTTAACTAATAAATAAATAATGAATAATACGCTGCAAAATTTAAATAAATAATTAAAAATTATTAAATATTAGTTACACTGTAAAATATATATTTTTATCTAAACTTAAAAAAAGAATGCATTATAAAAATTAAAAAATATAACATAAAAATAGCAAATGCATTAAAACATGTTTATTAAAAAAAAGAATTAAATAAGTATAAAATAATAAAAAAGATAATATAAAAATAATAAATAAAAATAACTGACTAGAGTTTAAATAATTAAAATTTTAATTTAACTTAATAATAAAAATAGTAAAAATTATGATATTGTAATTAAATTTCATAAATATAAATATAATTTCTTTAATTATAATTATATTTATAATTAAAATCATAATTAAAAAAGAAAAGAAAATATTAAAAAACAAAAAAACAAAAAAAAGACGCTAGTGAACAGTGCAGTGCCACCACCTTTGCACCAAATTTTCCAAACCAAAAGATGGCCCTGCATTTGTCAAGTCACTCTAGTAGCCTAGCTCTTCTTGTTCCTCTCAAAACATTTTCATTTCTTGCGATCCAGAATGAGGTTAAGATGCATTCATAATAATAGTAACTATTAAAGTTAAGAAACTGCAACATTTCTTTCAGTCCTTCAGATTTATCTTTGTGGCAAATTATATTTCTTTGATTCAGTTGAAGAAACTAGTTTTACATATAGGCCCAGGTTGGCACACACCACCTTATATGTGCAACATTCCAAGCACTTGAAATTTTCAAAGAAAGCATAAATATGATCACTTGCATATCAAACTGTTGCAAGTTCTAGCCAACACCACCATTACACAACATTTCTCCTTGATCACGCCAACAAATACACACAAACGACAGGGAAAACACGAGGAGGCAAAACATTGCTGTATTCAGTTACAGAGCTGGAGAAGGAGAAGCAAATAGATAACTTGGCCTTCACATTTCTGCAACAATACATTCCAAACCAGTAGTTGCGTCAGCTAATTTGCCTTGCGTCCATCGCTTCAGCATCTCCAAAGCAGCCTTGGGCTGATCCATCGGGACCATGTGACCAGCGTCATGAACCTGTTCGATGTTATGTAATTAGTACCATTATGAAAATGATTCGTAGAGACAGTTGTGTGTAATAGCCAGAAGATCTGAAAAAAAAAAAAAAAACGAAAAAGAAAAAAAAAATGTCTATCCAGTAAACCTTGAGGAAACTGAGAGGACCATGGCTTTTCATTTCTCCTGCTTTTACGCTATCCACCATGAATGGAATGCTTGAGGCCTCAGTAAACTGTTTCTGACCAGACCATTGCATGGCATGGACCCATCTCGAGTTTCCTGCTCAAGCTCAAATGGAAACAGATATAAAGAGTGAGACATTGTTTTGATGTGGTAGTGCAGGTTCTTTGGTTTGAGATTTCCAAGTTCCTGAGTACTTGGGACATTCTTCTTTCAAGTGAGACAAGGATACTTACCTAGCCAGTTGCATATAAGATCATATTCTCCAGCATAAATCAGCATATGAATTCCATCCTCAAGAAGAGCAGGAATACCAGCTTCGAGATTCCTCATCCAATCCATCAGCATGGCCTGATAAACGGTGGGACTACAAGATACAAACTCTATATCCCCAACATGAAGGGCGTCCCTGACGGACTTCTGATTCAGGAAATTTTCCATGTTGGAGAAATCGTAGCAGAGACTTCCTTCACACTTCTTTCTGATATCATAGTACTACAAATAATAATGGCACAAGTACAACAACGAGTTAATAGCATTCCAGAAGAAAAACAATGGATATCAGATGAAAAAAAGAATACGCTTACATTTTTATCTCCAGCATGTTTCATGATGTTATTGAATATGGTATTGCAAACGACGTATGAAGCCATGCAAGAAGCTTTTCCATCAGTTCCTGAAACAGCATATCATAGCAGTATCTTAAGGAATGGTGTAAATTATAGTGAAGCAAGGCTCATTTCTCTTCACCATGAAAAAATGGGCTTCTTGCCAATGATGACCAACAATTATAAGCCTTTTTGACAAGAATATCAACAGAAACAATTTGTCGTTGACATGAAAAAAAGACTTCAAAAAAGATAAATAGACAGTCATCACAGTATTGATATGGGTGTGACTTCCTTCGGAAATAGGAGCTTTGAATTCAAATCCCAACTCAAGAAGATTGAGAGGTTTGTGCACTTATGTAAGTGACTAATTGGATGCTGTAAGAGGCCCAAATACCATTGAATAAAAGAAAGATACTAGTAAATAATCAAATCATAAAGGTTACCACAAAGCTTTATTGCCAACTCGCATGCTGGAAGAAACTTGTTAATACTCTTGTAATCAGCCTCTTCTATTATACCCATATCCAATGCATAATCTGTGTATGCTTTATATTGAATCCCAGGATCGGTCAGTCCATTCCCAATCGCAAATCCCTATCAAGAGACTCAATATTTATTCTTTAAAAAATGCTGCAGGGGCATGGCTGTGGGAATGGCAGGAAAAAATTGTTCATTAATGTGTTGCAGTAACATACCTTTAGATTTATGTGAATACCTTCCTTGGCTTTGTTTCCATGGTGAATTCTTGCAGCTAAAGCAGGAATGTAATGCCCAGCATATGATTCTCCAGTTATGTAGAAGTCATTGTTCACAAATTGACGATGCTCAGTGAAAAATGCCTAACATCATCAAGAAATGAAACATTGAGTGCCTCATACCAATTTTTTTCATATTATTTGGGCTTCAACAGGAACAAATTAAATGAGCAATCATAGACTCCAATGGATACTCAAAGATCATCCATTATCATGTTAACGTACAAACAAAGATAGCTGATGCAAGCAAAACCAAAAAATAAAAAGAATAGGGCTATACCTGCAAGAAATCGTATAAATCATTGCTAATACCCTCTTCATCATGACGAAGATCACGATCATCAGAACTGAAACTAAAACCGGTTCCAGTAGGCTGGTCAACATACAGAAGGTTCGACACCTGCAATTAAAATAGTGGGAGCTACATAAATTCAAATACCAAAACGGGACGGTTCTCTAAATTGCAAGCTCAGTTGAAACTAACAAAACAAAGAAAAAATTAATATAACTATTTTACAATAAGAAAGGGCCAATAACTCAATAGACACCAAATAAAATGAAAACACAATACCTTATCCCAACCATGCTCATTCCAAAGAAGAGACATGTTTTTGGCAATTGTAAATGGTCCATTTTCATAGAAAATAGCTAACTCACTGCTACACCCTGGCCCTCCTGTCAACCATATGACAACAGGGTCCTTCTTGCTGTTGCGTGATTCAAAGAAGAAGTAGAACAACCTACAAACATCACAGATGCCACAGCTCAGTACAATTATCTTTCTAATACCCACATTACCTCAATGAACAAAGCTATATAACTCGTGCCCCGAGAGGTTCTCTAACATGGTACCAGAACTTTGTTGTTCTAGAGGTTCAATTTTCTCAAATCTTCTCACAAAAATGCGGTTGTTTCTTCCATTTATCTATTAAGGGTAATGCTAAATGAATCTACTTTCTTAACACACCTTGCTGACTTTGAGTTGAAAGTCCTTAGAATGCCTCATCTGACACATTCATTGTATGATTCAAGAAGATCCAACAACTCTCAAGAACAATTTCAATAAAATGGATTAAGAACTGTGACCCTCCATCATTTCTCATTTACCCTTCATGTCTTTTCTCCCTATTATAAATATAGTCCAATTCAAATACAATTGTGGAAACACTCATCACTGCTACAACATTCACAACTATTGGATTAATAGGTACACATCTTAAAGATCTATAAAACACCAATGCAATTAAGAACTTCCAAAAAAAAAAAAAAAAAAAACTCAAAAATAATGAAAAAATTCAATCTTTTTTTTTTTTTTTAAATTATGTTGGTGTGGAAATTCTAGGGTTTTGAAAGCACCTTGCATCATGGGAATGCCGAAGCTTGTAGTACCCGGCATGGTGACCTAGGTCGTCGATGGAAACGGCGGAATCATCTAGACCGGGAAACTTGAAACGTTTCTCGACTACTCTTGCCTCGGAAGCCGCAGCAGAAGAAAGAGACGAAGGAGAATTCCCGGCAACGCGGGCGTCTTTAGGAAATAGATTCAGTTGCTTAATCAACTTTCCGGCCTCTGATGCCGGGAATTCCGAATTCAAAGAGAGAGCAACATCGTCATTTGTTACACTCGCGGAAGAGAAACAACAAAGAAGAAGAAGTGTGGAGAGAGGGATGAGCAGAGTCAGGGGTTTGTCCATGATCGAATGCTGCTATCATACTGCTGTTGTGGAGTTGCAGAGAAGGGTTTTTATGGAGATTTCAGAGAAGATGGGCAGAAGTGGAGTGCAAGAGTGATCAAAGGAAAGATTAGAAGCAACAACACCCAGAAGAGACGCCTACGCAGAAACTAACTTGTTCTGCGTTTGCTTTGCCTTTTTGGGTTCGTTTCAAAAAGTGGTTGGTTGGCGAGCTTGTCCATCCCTTTCACGGGGTAGTTTTGTTCAAGCTATTCAGATTCTGTGGCTCCCGGAGTTGTTTAACTACACTCAACCTCTTTCCTTCTCTCTCCCTTTCTTTCTCTTATTTTTTTAAAAAAAATTTTATTTCTTATATATATAAATATATTGAGAGCACCTAAATCTAAGAAATATGATATTTAAATGAAGTCTTATTTTTATGTATTTTTCAAACTCTATCTTTAACTACCTTTTTTCATATTCATTTAAAGATAATTTTGAAAATATACAAAAAATTGAGGCTAATGTCGCTATGGCATATAACATTTTGTAGTGTTCATTAGCAGTTTTTCTATCTAAATATGGTTAAATAAACTATATATAAGTTGTTTATTAAGCTATTTATTGAATGAACAATTCAATAAGAGATCTTGGATCGAATGTGAGATTCGCACAAGGACCTATTAGTTTAGGTAAATACGTAATGTGTTCTCCAACCAGAGAGGTAATCTTTGGAGGAAAAACTATGCGTTTTTGGAATCTCCTAATTTGGTTATTCATGATGTATGACGATCCCTGTTACGCATTCATGACTGAATGGTTGAAAAGCTTCTGGACCTGTAGAACCGTAAAACTCACTAAGATAAACAATATTATTAAATTCATTATTAGAAACATATTTTTAATTCATCTACTGTAAAATAACAAATTATACCTAAACTACCCTGTTTCATTTCTTTTTCAAAGACAGATCACTTTCCAAGTTCTTCTTCTCTATTTTCTCAAATAGTAAAAATTATGAGTGTTGTAAGTTTAAGGTATAATTACCGAGCATCGCCTTGTTTAATGTAGCTGCTTTAAAGTTCAAATAAAATATCAAGGGAAAATAATTTTGTTTTGTTTTCTAAAAATAGTTTATAAATTAAAAATAATAATAATAATAATTTTGAATTTCAACCACCCAAACACATTTTTAACCTTTCTAAATTTGTAAAAACTTGAAATTGTTTCTGAATCACAAACCAAATGCAGCAATAATAATCACAAATTTCATAGTCAGATTAATCTAAAAGTGCAAATTTTTTGTGACGTTTACAGATTTGGGTTTGCATCTATTGAGAATGAAATACAAATTATATATATATATCAATTTTATTAATTGTAGATGTGAATTCATCACAACTTGCGATGCTTGCAATCTTGCTTTTTTCATGTTTCAACCGTGCACGCCAACACTTAAAGATCTCCAGTGTCATCTCATCTTTGATGCTGCAAGACAAATTGCTTTTTTGGAAAATTTGAGTAATGGAGTGCAACACTCACCAGCATCAAAACAAACAGAATTTAAGTCATTCTGGACAGCCAATGAGAGCCAAGATGGCATCTCTTTGAGGATATATATTAGGCCTCAATACCATGAAATTAATTAAGTTTTATTAGGCCTCAATACCATGAAATGAGAGCCAATGATTTGATGATGTTTGTTTCTTTGGCAATAATACATTTTCTTCACTTTTATGTAAGAGTGACAATTTATAAACTTAATTTGAATACAATATGTATTTAACATATTTGGTTTTAACATAAATGAATTTGAATTAAATAGGGTTGAACACAATTAAATATTATTAAAAGTTGAGTTATAAATAGGTTAACCTATTAAACTCAAAAATAATCTGTTTAATAAGATTATAGATAAATTAAGAGATAAATTATAAATAAGTTAATTTATTTTAAAATTAATGTATTGATAATACAATTTTTTATTATTTTAAAAAATATTTTTCAAAAAATTTAATTTATTTTTAATATGTTTTATATTTTTATTAATATTTTATATAAAATATAATTTTTAAATTGATTGTAAAAAATTAAATAAGTTATATACAAATACACGATTATAACACGACCTATTTATAACACGACTAGTTTGCATGCCTTGTTTGTAATATATAAGTCATACTTATTTACGACACGACCTATTTATAACCTAATGCCACAAATTGCCACCCTTACTTTTACGAGAATTAAATTTAAGGCTCTAAGAACCTCTTTGGTAAGCCAAATAAGAAATGATGAAAGTATTTTTAGTCCTTATCTTATGTATAAAATTTAAATGAAATAAAAAATTATTCAACCATTTTTTGTAACCCTATTGATGCAAAATTAGGCAAATCCACCCATTTAGATAAATTTCAACTTAAGTTTGAAAATTCTTTTAAAGCTTTTTCTTTTTATTCATCACATGGTTTCACATTTGTTTAATTTTTTTTCTCTTGTAATTTTTTATATAATTTATTTAAATAAAACAGTTAGTTAATTTTTAATTTTAATTTCAAACACAACTAAACACCAAATTACGTTATATTCTATTTTATTAAATCTTATTTTAATTCTCTAATTCAATCTTATCTTGCACAGTAAATAGTCCTAAATATTGCGTGTCGACACTAATTTGAAATGAAGGGAGACTTGATAGATTGAACCCCCCAAAAAAAAAAAGAAAAAAAAGAAAAAAAGAAGAAAAAAGAAAAAAAAGGAAAAAGGAAAAAGAAAAAGAAAAGAAAACACTGCATAACATGATAGGTAAGATTGGCTTCAAGCCATCAACCCTTGTGATCACATATGTTGAAAATAGAATAATACATCACTCCCAACTGAGGCAGCCTGGTTTTGGGTTTCAATTAGAATTGAACACACCAAAACACATTTTTATACTAATGATGGAGTCAGCTAATAGCACATTATGATGACCTCACTTTGGCGAGTCGTGCTCTAATCTCTTCCAGTTCTTCTTCGTCATCGGCTCCCTCAGCTATGGCTTCTTCCTGTGAAATTCAAACAGAGCTTTTGCTATTTCATACCCTTTTCCTTATCCAATGGAAGCAATGTGAATATGATTCAAATTTTAATAAGCTTCAAACCTACCTCTTGTGCCCTTTTTGTTGCTTGTGCAGGTTGTTTTATTCTCTCTTTCCTGACTGCTTCTGGGAGCTGAGCTGCAGTCTCACCAGCTATTTCAGTCAAAACCTTGTCGACTTCTTCTTCAGTCTCCTCTTCTATGTCTTCTGAGTCCAAAGCATTATCAACAGCATCATTCACCATCTCTTCGATCACACCAGCCTACAAGATGTCGTGTGAATCAAAAAGATATATTTGGAGCACATGCAGTAATATTGTCATCCAGCAACAACATCTATGAGTCAATTCCATGATAATAAAAATAGCTATGACAAAATTTTTGTCACAGTTAAATTCGAAACAAGTCTTAAGAATTTTAGAAAATCACATTTCAGTGTATATCTTAAAATTTTTCCCTACTCTTTGGGGTGGGGCGCAACATACAATGTTAATGGTTTTTTCTTTTTTTTTTTTTCCTTTTTCTTTTTTTTGTGTGTAATGAAGAAACAAGGTAATCAAGGAGTTGAGAATCATGCACTTGGAATCATCATGAGAGGTGATGTTACCAACTCCATGCCCAAACCACATTCTAGGGGAGATATCATACCCATTCTTGAACCATTCATCCCCCTCATCCTAAGGGTGAGGCAGTGATAAGATTTGAACCTAGAAATCTTGGGTTCCAAGGCCACCCCTCCACCAACTGCAGGAAGTCATCGTTGGTGCACATCTTAGATTGTTAATAGCACCAGTGAGAGAAGCGCACTAAAAGTTTGGGGACCAAGTAGATTAGAGTAAGGTGTAGTAAGAACCAGACAATCTCCAATCTGTCTCTCCAGTCTTTCCACTTCTTCTGTCCCCATTCATACACATCCATGCACCTTTATGATGATGGAATCATGTTTTGGCTAGTCACCCAATTCATACACCCACTTCTCAAGACAAATGTCAAAGGCACCTCCTCTCTTGAATTCTCTTAGGTACAGAGTACAGACAATAAATGGGGAAAACATGTTCAGCCTAGTAATTGCGAGTCCATATATTTTCCATCATTTTAAAATCTGCCAAGATATCCCACCAAAAGAGAAGAATAAAAAAGTAGAAGAGGGAAAAAAAAGAGCAGAATAGAAAAACCTACCACAATGGGATTTATGGAAGAGTTGTTAGTCACTCGATCAGTCAAGTAATCGACAGGACAAAAGGAATGAAAGGGTCCTTTCCCTCATCTTTGTCAAAAAGTAATCAGCCAGCTTGCAATGCTTGAAAGCATGAAGGTTTGGATTTTGATTATTACATGCTTACAACCAAAGGTCCAAAGGTGTGCATAACCAGGTTTGGGCCAAAATCCCAATCATCCTAACCAAATAGGGAAGGGAGTGGAGAAAACGTGAGTTCAAGCTTTGAATGGGAATGGCATCAGCTTGATCATAGATAGGGTTGAATAAAGCAACTCCCTCACTTTCAGCTGCAAAAGGAGAAGAGGCGAAGAGAGGTCACTGATACCATCCTGAATGATGGACCATCAAACCATCACGCAGAGAGAAACCGTTGGGGATTTACTTGTCTATTTCTTACTTATTTTGGGTGGGGATGAAGGAAGGGAATCAATTTTTTGCATCTTCAAACATAGTGGAAGAGGGAGATTTTGTTTGGGGGCTCTAAATTATTCAACATCATCCATTTGATAGTGAACAATAAAAGTCGGCAAGAGCAATCTCTGAAGCTGAAGCAGAGAGAGATGGGATCAAAATTATAAGGATGGGAATAGAAAGAGGTGAGATTGCAAAAGGAAGGGTATAATATATTGAATCGAGAGATTACTTAATATGATAGTGTTGAATGGTCACTCAACACCACAGATACAATTTGATACAAATACACCCAGGCCTAGGACAAGACAAATACTTCAGAAGGATCAATGATTTCATCCAGTCTTTAATTTTCTCGACTATATTACTCAAAATCATGACAAGAATTGGAAGATTATATGATTCAACTCACAACATTTACTCAAATAGCATTTGCTGCATTGACAAACCCATGAATCACAAGTGAACTGGTCTAAAATGTTAATTAGATGAAGAAAGATATTTTTTTTATACTTATATAGATATTTGATATCAGCACACATAAAGTTCACATGTATATTTTGAGTTTTATGATAAACTGATCTTTCCAAGCCCAAACTAATTCTTAGCTGGAATTCTAATAACATAACATCATGAAGTCTCTGCATGTGAAATTAAAGCCATTCTCTTTTCCCACTTTCTTGTTAAAGTGTAATGATGCCTATAAATCTTTCTGCATTTCTTCTCGGAAAAAAATTAATTTTCTGCATAAAAACACTAACAACGATGGAGAACCACCCAGCCTTCAAGTCTAACATACAGAGTTTACAAACTACAGAAAATTAAGGTGTAGAAGCAAAATACCTTGGTCATTTCCTTACTAAATTCTTGCATTGTTGCAGCCACTTCAGGAGCCTTCATGAGATTGTTGACAAGCTTCATGACTTCAGCACTCTTGGATAAATGACCTACCGTCCTTGCAATTGCTGCAAGTCCAGCAAACATACAAAAACATGAACCAAGAATTTCACAGAAGCTCAAAAGAACCAACACAAATTATCTCAAGCAGTAAACTAAATACAAATTTAAACAATCTGAATATTAAAATAACAAAATAGACTGTTATTACTAATATAAACTACATGTTTGAACATGAGAAGCACCAATATAACAGCCAGCAGCAGATGGTAACAGGTATAGAATTGCTCAACAAGATATCATATCCTAGAAAGTGTAAAATAACTTGAGTCACACTTTTAAAATCCTCCTTCCGAATAATATAAGACCACCAAATGAATTCGTGTCCCCCAAATTGCTCTCACAGGGGACAATATCTAGTCATATGATAATATATAATCTCTCTCTCTCTTTTCCTCCCTCCCCCCCCCCCCCCCCCCCCCCCCCCCCCCCCCCCCCCCCCCCCCCCCCCCCCCCCCCCCCCC
>JAJIYU010001040.1:0-40200 GCA_030144865.1 Tinospora cordifolia
CCGAGAGGGTTATGAACTCTTCCGGTCTTAGGTTATAACAAAACAAATAAATGTGTGAAACGCCTAATGTAATGAAAGTGTTTGCATGTTTTGTTTTCTGATTTAAATAATACTAGCGATGTATAGGTATGATCCACTGGGCTCTCGAGCTCACCCCTTTTCTTTTCAGGTGATTTTGAGATAGCACGAGTCGACGAACATCGCGGAGGACTCAATTGTTTTGAAACCTCGCCGAAGAGGTTGATAGTCTTTGCTGCACATTTTTGTTTTTTTCGTATTTGACTAAACTGGGCATGTGCCCATTTTCTTTCTTTTGGTCTAAACATTTTATACTTGATTAAATGTTTTGGAATTATTTTTAGAGACTTTTAAATTGTTCAACTTTGAACTTGATGTTGCTCGTTTCATTTATAATTTTATTGATGCTTTTTATTTCACTTGAAATTTCATGGCTCTAATTTATTTACATAGGAGTTTTATTTCAAAAAAAATTGGTGTCTATTTAAAATGATTTTATTATTATCTGAAAGATAGAAACATAACTTGAGAATATATCTGATAAATGATTTTAGTAGCGCTCCGGCTCTCGGCAGAAGACGTGGTGGTGGCTTCTCAGTCGAACGGGCACGCATTCTGAGCGAGCGCGGCCCGAGGGAACCCGCGGGAGGGCCGGGGTGTTACATTAGAGAATATTAAATGGCGAGTGGTTACAAAGGCATTCAAAATAATTATTTATAATAATATACATTTTTTTTATATTTATTAATTAATCCTTAAATTGCATAAATGTTAATTTAATATATCAATCAACCTTCAAATATCCTAATTTTGGTATCATTGAGTTCAAAATTTTATTCGAGACATTTTAGTACCCGCCAACTCAAATTTCAGTGTTAGTAAGTATACTTCCTATATGTCAACTTGCAATTCTCGTATAAATTCTAAGGGCCTAAATGGATACAAATAAACTATATCTATATGTTTTACTCGTTGATTTGAACACAATAATATATATATATATATTGTGTAATTTTATTTCTAGTGAAAACATACCCTAGTTTTGGGTCATATACTAAATTATCACCTTTATTGAAAACTACACTAGAAAAACTATAATTCATAACTTTCATAATAATTGTGAATTGAAAAGATGTAAATATTATTTGTCCAAAGCGTTGAATCGTCAAGGATGGGTAGCTTTTCTTTTCCTCTTTTCTTTCCTTTTCTTTTCCTCTTTTCTTTCCTTTTCTTCTCTTTATTTTTCTTTTTTTCTTCTTCTTTTTCCTTCCTTTCTTCTTTTCCTCTTCTTTTTTTTTCTTTTCCTTTTTTCTTTCTTTTTCTTCTCTTTGTTTTTCCTTTTTTCTTCTTCTTTTTCTTTCTTCTCTTTGACAATACCCCAAATTGTCAACATACTCAATCCATCCACCTCATCCATATATGTCCTCTTATTAATGTATTTTATTATTCTTTTTATTTTTCACACAATCATCATTATCTTATCCTCTTATTTTATTTTTTTTTCCTGCTAACTCATCCTTTAATTAATCTTCACGCACGCACACACACACATATATGACAATTAATTCTTTCCATTCATTAGTTTTTCTTAAGCAACTCATTAATTAATGCATTTGTCTAATTATTATTACCATCATTATTTATTTATTTAATATACTCATTAATCAATACAATTGTCGCAAAATCACATATTTCCATTTAATACACACATTAATTTACACAATTATCGTAAAATCATGCATTTTTATTTATAATTCATTAATTCAAATATGAAAATGTATTTCAAACCCGTCGACTCAATGTCAAAAAATATGGGTCGTTACACACAGAATAGCTGAAAACTGACATGTGGCAAATGTGTGGGCCAAAAGTTAAATAAGAAAGCAAGGTAAGAACATGAGAATGAGGCCCTTGGACCTCCCATAGAGATGAGAACAAAAGGATTTGGCTAGAGTTGGATTTGAGTAAGACTCTTAAGAGATAAACATTGTCCAACTGATCCTATCCACTGACAACTACCAAAACCTATCCAAAACAAACCTTAATTCTATCTTAAATTAAGGGGGGAGGGGGGAGGGACAAATTCTAAGAGATAGATACCTAGCCCACACTTGTAAATCATTTTGCAACGCCTCAACCCCCGTGACTTTTAATTGGAGTTAGCCACAAGGCAGGCCGAGCCGGTATTACTTTAAAAGTACATAACTTGACTTCTTATTCCTTTCATCCCACGCCTCATTGAGATTCAAGAGTACTTAACCCAAAATTTATACACAAAGTTCAATAAGGTAATTGCATAAGAGATAAAAGAAAACTTTCTAAATCTGTATTAATTTAATAAAAGAGAGTACATAACTCAAAATTGATAAAAGAAATTAAATTCATGGAAGTTTTACATTATCGATATTCAAAATTTGGGCTATATGCCCTTACATTCAAATATAAAAACTTTCTAAAATTAGAACCTCTCTAATATCAAAGTTTTCATATGATTTAAATCCTTGAAAAATAAAAGAGGAATGGTGAGTATATAGCCTAGTAAATTTTTTTCAAGCTACCAAATTACTAATTTAATCTAACAACACATTCAAATTCAAGCACTTGTAAAACATTAGGCGTTTTAAACATTATTTTGTTTACAGTTATAGATTTGACTGAAAGGGTTTTAACGCCCTTGATATTCTTATCAAAATACCTCCTTGGAATGAAAAAGACATTTCTTTTTCCATATTCATTGGACTTAGGGTCTCACCCATATTCAAAGTATTTTGGACTTGAACCATGTGAACTAATCACAAGTAAAGAACACCCACAATGACTCTCATGTTTACTATGACAATACGTAGTTCTTAATCCCAAGATCTTTTATTTAGTCTCATACTCATGAATCATAAATAAAATAAATTCAGCATGTTTAACACATAAACATCCAAAGCATGAAAATAAGCACATAGCATGTATCATACTTTAAAATAAACCTAAACATACATAATTTAAGCATGGCATGGTTTTATGATCAACAAACATGACATACATGCAAATCTGAATTTTAAATCATGTTCTTCAAACTTATATGTGCATACTAAATTGAAATCAAACATATATGAACATGGTATTAAACTAAACAAGTAAAGTAGAGGTTTTAGAAATTACTTCCACCTTAATTTGAAGATCACTAAAATTCTGACAGAGTTTCCCCTCTTCAAGATGTATGGCATTCAAAGACAACTCAAGAACACTCGAGAACATTCAATTAAAAACCAAAGCACTCAAGATTAGTTGATGATCACTAAAGAACTAAGGGTTGCCAAGAAGATACTAGAAAAAGTCAAGAGGGACTAGTATGCTTTTGATTTGAAACAAGGAAGAATGAGAGCATTAGGTGGGTTTATATAGAGTTTCATGAGCACACTAGGGGACGGTTTGGCATGCTCACATAACAACTTTCCTTCTCTTCATTGTGATGTTTTGGAATGGTTTGGGCAAGTGAATATTTTCAATTTCCATGGTGAGCGTGGTTTGGCAAGTATACAAGATATAGTTTTCAATTCTTAGTGTGAATCACAAGACTTGCACCTTATTTGGTTTCTTATTTCTAATGTGACCATGAAGTCGTTTGGACCACTTGCTTATCTTGTTTTGGGCATCCATATGGGGTGATCTTGTGAGCAAGGATACTTTCCTAGCTGATTTTTTTTATTTGGGCATCAAGTATATTACAAGACCAAGAATCTTTCTTATTGCTTGTATTTCCTCCCTTGATCATCAAGCAACTTCTAATTTGAGTGATGTGCATAAGGTAGGATTAAGCTATTTTGGGCGTCAATCATAATATAAGACCTTTGAAAAAAATCAGAGATATTCTACTTATCCACTATAGTAGACGTCTTAGTAAGTTTCCTTAGGGGAACTTCTATTCTTAGATTTGTGAGCAAGTTAACTTCTAATCTTAGACTTTCCCTCTTTTTGGCACCATAAATTGGTACAAAATCTTTCCTATTTCTATTCTTTGGGCATTGAGCATGATGGTTAGTGTGTACATTATCTAAATTTGATGGATGCATGATCATGGTTCCAAACTTCCAATTTAGGCTCTTGAATCAACATGAGATACTATTTCTAATTGAGCTCATAGAAAGTTTCTATTCTTGGATTCTTTCTCTTTTTGGTGTCACAAAGAGGCTTGGGCAACTTTCTAACATGGATTAGATCCCTATTTTGACATCAAGTGTCCATGGACCTGGGTGTGCATGATCGCTACATGAACACATTTCTAAAACAACACACTTGTAGCACCCCAACCCCTAAGACTTTCAATTGCACTTAACCACAAGGCGTGTCGGGCTAGTATTACTTTATAAGTACACAACTTGACTTCTTATGCCTTTTATCCCACACCTCATTGAGATTCAAGAGTACTTAACTCAAAATTTATACACAAAGTTCAATAAGGCAATTACACAAGAGATAAAAGAAAACTTTTCAAATCTTTATTGATTTAATAAAAGAGAGTACATAACTTAAAATTGATAAAAGAAATTAAATTCAGCGAAAGTTTTATATTGTAGATATTCAAAATTTGGGCTACATGCCCTTACATTTAAATATAGAAACTTTCTAAAATGAGAATTTATCTAATATCAAGGTCTTCATGTAATTCAAATCCCTGAAAAATAAAGATGAAGGGTGAGCATATAGCCTAGTAGATCTTTTTAAAACAACTAAATTACTAATTTAGGCTAACAACATTCAAATCTAAACACTTGTAAAACATTAGGCGTTTCAAACATTATTTTGTTTATAGTTGTAGATTAGACTGAAAGGGTTTCAAGGCCCTTGATGTTCTTATTAAAATACCTCATTTTGAGTGAAAAAACGTTTCTTTTGCCATATTCATTGGACTTAGGGTCTCACCCATATTCCAAGTATTTTGGACTTGAACCATGTGAACTAATCACAGGTAAAGAACACCCACAATGACCCTCATATTCACTGTGATAGTACGTGGTCCTCAATCTCAAAATCTTTTATTTAATCTCATATTCATGAATCATAATTAAAATAAATTCAGCATGTTTAACACATAAACTATCGAGATCCCTTCCCTAGGAAGGACGAACCGACCGACATAGTGTTCTGACAAACTCATTCCCAATGGCAACTTGTCCAAAACACTAGTAAGCCTCTTCACAATACCATACTTAATACTATCAAAGTAATCATAATAAATGTGGTAGCAACTAGAACAAATAATTATACTAGAATTTTTTTTGTGACAAAAGTTAACTATATATATATATACAGTGTCCTAAATGTAGCAGTAGCGGAATGTCTAAGTCAAAATATCTACAATATTTTCCTCACTTCCTATACATTATACTAACTCTCTAAATAGTAAACCATGTGAGGAAACCTAATAAAATAAACAAGGTGCACTTCACGAAGTGACCACCTTCTTCTCCTTATCTATAGAAGAAGAACCTAAAATGTTAGAGTAGTGAGCCAATTTGGTCCACAACAGCTTAGTGAGTAACTTAATCTATAACTTAGAACAAGAATTCTAGAAAAACAATGTCATGTATGAATGCACAATAATCATAATGCAAATGAATGTAAAAGTTAATGAATACAAAATCTACAATGCAATCGTGCACCTTCCATTTTAAAAACATTTTTAATGCCGAAAACTCATAAATTCATTCGAGTGGGAGAAACCCGACGGTTAGACGTATATTTATCACAGGGAGCCAATTGATAGGCCTGGCCCGACCATACCCCCAAGTACGACAGCTACTCATTTTCAATGCTCTAAGGGAGCCTAATTGATAGACCTGGCCCGACCGTACCTCCGGGTACGATAGCCACTCGTCTTTAATGTTCTACCATATCTAATACCCTAACCCACACTTGAACCTTGATATTCGATGCACATTTTCATTTAAATCACATTTAAAGATTGCAAATGCATTTCAATATGTAAGAACATTTTATTTATGATAGAATAACAAGTTAAGTGATAAATTAAAAAATATTACTTACAAGGATGCTCAGCTCCTGGCGCTCCTCTAGTAATCGGTCGTGTCCCGCTGATGTTTGGTCTTGCGTGATCAACTTGGTTTCTTAATATCTACTTAAAACTTGGCTCAAATTCTAACTTTATAACCTTTGGTCAATCAAAGGATTGACTTGGTCGATTGTAGTCAACTCTATCTAAACCTAACCCTTTCCGACCTGTCAAATTGACAAGGTCAACATGATTAATAAGGTCAATTAAGCCTTTATTATTGACTCAAAATACCATAAATATGTATTGTCGACATGTGTCTCACCTTTGGTACACAATAATTAGCCACTTTTATAAATTTGGCGGTTCAGTACATAAATATTATTTCCTACGTTATATATTTCCTTAATAAGTATTTCATAATGTTATATAATATTATATAACATTTTTCTATTATTTAACATTAATTTTTTTTTACCTATATACATTTTTTATCTATATATATTAATTAATCCTCAAATCGCATAAATGTGAATTTAATATATCGACTAACTTTCAAAAATCCTAATTTTAGTGTCATTAAGTTCAGGGTTTCATTCTAGACATTTTAGTACCCACTGACTAAAATTTCAGTATTAATGGGTATACCTCCTATGTGTCGACTTTCAACTATCATATAATTTTCTAGGATTAACGAGGGTACAAATAATATACATATATGCATTCCACTCGTAAATCTGAACACAATAATATATGCATATTGTATAGTTTCATTTCTAGGGAAAATATGCCCTAATTTTGGGTCGCACAATAAATTAATGCATTTATTAAAACTATACTATAAAACTGAAATTCACAATTTCTATAATAATTCAGAATTGAAAAGGAGGTAAAAATAATTTACCGAAAATGTCAAATTTCCAAAGTGGACAACTCCTCTTCTTTTTCTCCCTTTCTTTTTTTTTTTCTTTTTTTTCCTTCCTTTTTTTTTTCTCTTTTCATTTTCTTTTCATTTTCCTTTTCTTTTTTCCTTTTTTTTTCTTTCTCCTTTCTCTTCTTCACAGTTGAGCAATTAAGGGCTTATTTTTTTCCTTCACGTATGAACATATGAGGGGATGGGGGGATGAAATGAAATGAGAGAATGGGAGTATTTATAGTAGTTGGTTTGGAGAGGGTCCCATAACAATTAATGCCAAGATTTTTTTTCCTTCTTACTTATCCACCCATTTGTTTTTGCTCTTATCTTCCCATCGTAATGCATATATATCCCTTCATTTCTTTTTGTTTTTGTTTTTTTTTTCAAAGCCAAAAGCAACTTATAATAATTATTTCTCATTAATACATAGATAAATATATTTATTTCACACTCATCCTTATTTTAATATCTCCATTTTATTTCATATTAATTTTCTTCACTCATATGTATTTTAATTTTTCATGATTCCACCCCCATCATCAAATAAGCTTCCCATTATTAATTAATACATGATAATAATATTATTTATTTATTTATCTTCTATTTACTACACACATTAATTAATTTCATTTTCTAAAATCACATATTTTTATTTAATTCACACATTAAATTATGCAACACCCATAAAATCATGTATTTTTATTTATAGTTCATCAATTAATACATGAAAATGTATGTTGAGCCCATTGACTCAATTTCTTAAAAATACAGGTCGTTACATAAACATTCAAAGCGTGACAATAATCACATAGCATGCATTATACTTTAAAATAAATCTAAACATGCATAATCTACGCATGACATGGTTTCATGATCAATTAACATGACATACTTGCAAATCTAAAATTTAAATCATGTTCTTCAAGCCTAAATGTGCATATTAAACTGAAATCAAGCATACATGAACATAGTATTAAACTAAACAAATAAAATGGAGGTTTTAGAAATCACTTGCACCTTGTTATGCAGTTTCTTGAAAATCCAACAGAGCTTCCCCTTCTTCCCAGTGACTAACACTCAGAGAATACGTAAAAACATTTAATCAAATACCAAAGCACTCAAGAATAATTCAAAATTACTTAAGAATTAAGGAGGTTGCCAAGAAGAAGACTAGAAAAAGTAAAGAGGAACTAGTATGCTCTTGCTTTGGAACAAAGAAGAATGAGAGCATTAAGTAGGGTTTCAAGGCACAACGGGGACAGTTTGGCATGTGCTCACAAAGCAACTTTCTTTCTCTTCATTGCCACATTTTGGAACGGTTTGAGTAAGTGTATCTGTCCAATTTTTCATGGTGAGCACAATTTGGGCAAGTTGGAGAATAGGGTTTCCTATTCACAAGATATGATTTCCATTTGGTTTCCTTTATGTGTGTGATTACAAAAGGGGTTTATAATGCTTCTAATATGTGATTTGGACGTCCACATAGGGTCAAATTTTGTGTTCATTGGAACTTTCCTTGTTGCCTCATTTCTTAGTAATCACACGTGCACAAAATGGAAACTTTTCCTTTTTGGTGTCAAGGTTTGTGTGCCCCCTAAGGTTTATGGTTTGCACAAATCAACAAGTATATCTTCTTTGATTGTCCAACTAGTAGTGATCCTTTAAGGTTTAGAAACTTCTACTTAGGTTTGCATGAGCTCATGGAACGACTCTTTTCAAAGTGAGGATATGATGATCAATTCTCTTTGTGGAGCCAAGCTTAGGGTATCTTGAGCTTAGAAAACTTTCTCTGTCCCTTTCTTGCTTTATTTGGACGTCAAGGGGGTGCATAATATCAATCTTTGGTGGACACATAATTAGATTTTGGAACTTCTAATTGTGGCTTATTTCTTGTGAAGCACACATTACACTTTAGAAACTTCTAATCTTGGATTCCTTCCTTGGTGTGCACAAAACCAACCCCTTAGCTCATGAAATCTTTTTGATTGAAACTATCCATTCTATTAGGGTGAGCTCAAGAGGTGACAACTAGGGTTAGGGTTTGTGATTATGAGACATTTTTGTGATCATGGTAAGGTGTTGTATCTTATCACACATGGTGGCACACACAATTAGATTTTTGAACTTCTAATATGGGTTATTTGGGACATTTTTGGTGTGTAGAGCATGGTGTATATGATCACATAAGGTGGCACACTTGATCATGTAATGCTAACATGATCATCCATGTGACTTGCACATGCTTAGGGGTGCTCATACATTTTTGGGTCCACATGAATTTAAAATAAATTCATATTCTCTCATTTGGCTAGCATTGTAGCACTTTAATAAAAATTCATATCTTTCAATTGGCTAGGTTTTTCACCATTTTCTTCTTTAATTTAGATTCTATTGAAGCATACTAAGTAAATGAACCCTTAATTGTGCAAATAAAATAAATTTTGGATGCCTAGGCCATTTGAGGCATTCGCTTCATTTCATTTCATTCCCTTTTCTTATATTTCACTCCCTTGAGAGGTTTTTGGGCAAATTCAAGTTTGCTAATTGATTGTAAAAATGAATTAGATTTTATTTATCATTTCATTTAGTACAAAATCTTAGGGTATCAAAACCTATCCTCCTTAGAAAAAAATTTCGTCCTCGAAATTTGTATACATTCAGGGGTTTTTAGTGAACAGGTTTGAGTACTTAGTCTTCATTTCGCTTTCCAACTTCCAAGTAGCTTCTTCCATTCTATAATGCTTTCACAATACCTTAACTGTAACACTCTGAAATTTTACGAATGCGTTACGTCGCAAGTGAATATAAAATAAAATATTATTTGGTAGAAAATGAGAATTCAAAATAAATTAACAAAAAAAGATAAAAATAAAATAAATAATAGTCTTTACAATGCAAAAAAAAAAGATGATTTTCGAATTAATCATGTTTTAGAAAAGTACAGGATTCAAAAAAAATGAATTTTTGACTTAATAATGTTAAAAAAGAATATGAATAAATAAAATAAAAATATAGATTTTAGAATTAAATATGAAATTCATGAAAAAATAATAAATATGAATAAATAAAATAATAAATATGAATAAAAATAGTGTTTTAGAAAAAATATAATAAATATGAAATTCACGAAAAAGAAACAAATGAATTAAAATTAAATATTAATGGATTAAACTATATATAACCTATGGTTGAAAAAATTAAAATAAAATAAAAAATGAAAAATGTAAGGCTCGCAAAATATAAATAATCAAAAGAAAATTAAAAATAAAATAACACAATGCTTGCGTGCACGTTGACAATAGAAGGGAAAAAAAATCTGATATTGGTTTAAGAAATGACAATAAATATTGGTGGATTAAAATTTAGTATTTGTGGGAGAAATAAAATTTAACGTCGAGTGGTTGGAAAAAAAATGAAATATTAGTTGATTCAAGGAAAAATAAATTAAATAGTGGTTGATTGGAATATTGGTGGAAAAAGAAATTAAATATTGACTTGAAAAATAAAGATTTAATGTTGGTTGATCGAAACATTGTTGAAAAATAAAATAAAATTTTAAATTGAGAAATACATTAAGTATTGCATGATTAGAAAAAAAATGAAATAATGAAAGCTTGGTTATTGAATTGAATATATATATATATATATATATATATATATATATATTGAAAATAATATTAATAATAATATCTGAAATTTCTGTTTTTGGCAAAAAAAAAAAAATCTGGAAATTTTGGGAAGTCTCACGAACAGAAAAATGAAGGAAATCCTAGATTCTTCTGGCGATTTGGTGCGTTGAACAAAAATAGAAAATTTGAAAGAAAAGAGAAGCTGGATGTTTAGATTTGGGGATTTGAACGGCTGGTCTAGACGATCAAAATGAAGAACAAAGTTTTCAAATCTGAAAACTCCTGGTGCTGGGTCGAAATCAAAAAGAAGAAACAAAAAATAGAGGAAAACAATTTCAGATCTGAAATTGGTGATGAAACATTTGCGAACCGTGATCTAGGAAGAACTAAAACATGGATTTCGATCTACTGAGAGCTGGTGCAAACGAACGAGAGGGTTTGGATGTGATTTTGCTGGTTTGATCGTGAAGAAGAAACATTTTCAGATCTGGACATCATGGCGGTTGCTATTGTTGGATGTGAGTAACGAATAGAAAACAGAGGGAAAATAGATGGACAAGCAACTGAGCGTGCTGCTACTGCTACTCTATGAAAACAAAGAAGAGGAGTTGCTGTTGTGGCGGACTAAAATGAAGGAAGAGCTGCTGGTTGTTGATGGAAAGAAGAAATTTTTGTTGCTACCAAACGAAGGTGAAAAAGAAGCTGAAAAATCTGGTTCTGTGAAGGAAAAGGAGGATGAAGCCAAGACGAAGCAGCTTTGCTATTGTTTTTGCATGAAGAAGAACAAGATTTGGGGAAACAACAAAGAAAGTGATTTGGGTTTTTGAGTTCGGTTACAGTTGGCCGTGAGGTGTGCAGAAAATAGAGGAACGAAGAACAAAACCAGAAAAATTCTAATTATTGGTCCTTGTTGGCCGTGATGAGTGAACAAGAAAATATGGGTTTTGCTGTTTATTTTAGGCATGACGAACAGAAGCTTGTTGCTGCTAGCTTAAGAATGAAAACCTGCAGTTTGTATGTGCTGGCGGTGGTGTTGGTTCGACGAACAAGAAGAAGAAAAGATGAAGAAAATCCAACTGCTGGCTGTGCGTTTGATGATTGGAGCGAAATCAATTTGGGATTTTTGGTGTTGAATGTAATTTGAAGATGGTGAATGAACAACAAGGAGTTCGTCGACGACGATGAACGATGCCTAGCTTCAAAATTAGATTTGAAAGGTATAATGTGTATATTTTTAAATTTTATAATTTTAGATAGTTCAAAATTAATTAATTCTTCAATTTTAAATGCACAAGCACAAAATGAAAGTTAAAAACTTAAAGCCTTATTCAATCTTTTTGGATTGTTGTAGATTTTCAATAGATGTTTGGAATATGAATATTAAAGTTCATGGAGTTTGGAGTTTCAGATATTAGAAATTAAAATTTTATTTGAAAGTTTGATGCAAATAATAAATATTAAAATTTTTTTATTTAAATAAAAATTAATTAAATCACTTAAGAAAAGTCTTGAAATGAAATTATTTTATTTTGGAATTTAGAATTTAAGAAATCTATGATTTAGATTTATTATTTCGAAGACGAATAATTTTCTATGAAATGAATAATTTATTTTAAAGAGTGGCTTAGAAGTTTTCTTGTGAAATAATTAGTACTTTAGAATTTAGATGCGAATAGTATATGTTAGAATTGTCTTAATTAAGCTAAATTATTTATTTAAAGATTAAGGAAAACTTTAAAGATTGAGAATTAATTTATTTTGAGTTGAAAAGAAAAATATAAGCTTAGAAATATTTTTAAACTAAATTTGGATAAATATTGAAGATCTATAAATAAATTAAAATGATTTTTATTTTAGTTTTGAAAACCTTATTTTGATCCGAATTAAATTAGTAAAAATTGATATTTAGGCTTCATAATTAATTTAGAAATTATTTAAGCTTAAGAATATTTTGGATGAGATTGAATATGAGTTAGAAATTTAGAAATTTTTTTATTAATTGTTGAATTCCAGATTTTGTAATTTAAAGCATCGAGTATCTCGAAAGAAAGCAAAGTGGCCCTGAAAATCTGCGAATACAAGGTGGGCATGATTTCTTTATTCATACGTATTATACATATATTTAACATGTGAATTATTTGTTTGAATAATTCTAAGTTATTAGAATTTTATTATGAAATTGATTTAACTTGTTTGGTATGATGAATGATGAACTATTTTATTTTACGCATGATTATTTCATGATATGCATAAATAGAAGAAATGCATTAAGTAACATCCTTTATTTATTAGATTGCCATTTTAATCACATGCATAATTCATTTAATTTCTTTTTATTGTGTTGTGTGATGTTGGTATGAATGAACTTGTATGTGAAACTAAAATAAGACGAAACATTATTAAGAATTCACATACCAGTACGATTAACGAGCCTGAAGCAGATCGAGGTAGACAAGTCTTTGGGAGACAGTACAAGACAGATCGTAGGTATTCTCAACCTTGAGTTGCCTGTGACATCTAAAAGTCTTTGGGAGATAGTACGAACTACAGTAACTGCTCTCTCTTAGACTATGGTACCTTAATATTGAGACACGATTGATTTTAGATGGTACTTGAAACCTTCTTTGATTTGACGAGATCATGGGGAATACCGAGAGTCATCTCAACACTCTTCTGGTCTTAGATTACAACCACAATAAATGAATATTTGAAATGTCTAATGTGTGAAAGTGCTTGTAATGTTTTGAGTTTTGATCTGTATAATGTGTGTGATGGATAAGAATAATTCACTGGGCTTTCGAGCTCACTCCCATTTCATTTTTTAGGAACACATAGGCGAAGTGCACAGCAGCCTACGTCTAAGGACTCTCACTATTGATTAAAAATCTCATGGGGGGATTATACCGAATAGGAGGAATTAGAGTTTGTATTTTACTTTATTTGTAATAGAACGACATGTATGTTTTTCTTTTGAGTTTAATATTATTATTTTATCGTGTTTATTTTGATTTTGGATTTCAATCGGTCAACTCATTGAATAATATTATATGTTTAGCAATTACCGTTTTAATATAAGTTTTTGAAATGATTCCATTGTGTGCGTTAAAATTTATGATTCGTGATTTGTAACGTATGATATATGATTTCAGACTTTCGCAAAATATAAATAATCGAAAGAAAATTAAAAATAAAATAACACAATGCGTGTATGCACATTGACGATAGAAGGAAAAAAAAAACGGATATTAGTTTAAGAAATGACATTAAATATTGATGGATTAAAATTTAGTATTTGTGAGAGAAATAAAATTTAACATCGAGTGATTGGAAAGAAATAATAAATGAAACATTGGTTGATTGAAGGAAAAAAAATTAATCAAATAGTGGTTGATTGAAATATTGGTGGAAAAAGAAATTAAATGTTGAATTGAAAAATAAAGATTTAATGTTGGTTGATCGAAACATTGTTGAAAAATAAAATCAAATTTTGAATTGAGAAATACATCAAGTGTTGTATGATTAGAAAAAAAAATGAAATAATGAAAGCTTGGTTATTGGATTAAAAATACATACATATATATATATATATATATATATATATATATCAATAAATTTAAAATAATAATTATAATATCTAAAATTTCTATTTTTGAAAAAAAGGAAAAAAAATGGGAAAATCTAGAAATTTTGGGAAGTTTCACGAACAGAAAAATTAAATAAAACTTGGATTCTTCTGGCAATGTGGTGCGTTGAACAAAAACTAAAAAATTGAAAGAAAAGAGAAGCTGGATTTTTAGATTTGGGGATTTGAATGGCTGGTGTGGACGATCAAAACGAAGAACAGAGTTTTTAGATCTGAAAACTTCTAGTGTTTTGGCTGGAATCAAGAAAAGAAACGAAAAATAGAGGAAAACAATTTCAGATTTGGGGATGAAACAAGTGCGAGCTGTGATCTAGGAAGAGGTGAAACATGGATTTCGATCTAGTGCGAGCTGGTGCAAATGAACAAGAGGGTTTGGCTATGGTTTTGCTGGTTTGACCATGAAGAAGAAACATTTTCAGATCTAGACATCATGGTTGTTGTTATTGTTGGATGTGAGTAATAGAAAATAAAGGAAAAGAAAGACGCACTTGCAGCTGAGCACGCTGTTGTTGTCATTGCTGCTGCTAGTCCGTGAAAACGAAGAAGAGGAGTTGCTGTTGTGGCGGACTGAAATGAAGGATGAGCTGCTGGTTGTTGAAGGAACGAAGAAATTTTTGTTGCTGCCAAATGAAGGTGAAAAAGAAGCTGAAAAATCTAGTTTTTGGGTTGGTCTTTGAAAAGGATGATGAAGCCAAGATGAAGTTGTTTTTCTGCTATTTTTGCATGAAGAAGAACGTGATGTGGACGAACAACAAAGAAAGCGATTTATGTTTTTGAGTTTGGTTGTAGTTGGCTGTGAGGTGTGCAGAAAATAGATGAACGAAGAACAAAACAAGAAAAATTCTAGTTGTTGGTGCTTGTTGGCCGTTGTAACACCCTAATTTTCGGCTCGACCTCTGTTTGTGTGTTGCCTCACGTGTGGATCGTCGCTTGATAAATTCTAGATAGTGTTGCTACTAAAATTTTTTTCTGTCAAAAAATCTTTTTTTTCAAAATCAAGTTTATAACAATTTGTTCTCAAGTCAATCTCTGGATTATTTCTCATATAAAACAAAAGAATTTAAAATAATTACTCAAGACATTCATCGGGTTTATTAATATGAGTTATCAATAAAGCAGCGAAAATTACTTTAAAAATATTCATTTAAACCAAAATCATTAAACAAGGAAAAGCCATCGAAAGATAAATCAACCAAAGTTAAATCAATGTAAATACATTAAAACAATCCAGCATAATACATAAAACATGACCTCCCAGTTACCTATCCCGGACGACTTCCCCACGAGGTGTCCAATCAGAGTGCGAGTCTTCTGACGTAAGTTAATATACTCTACGTCCAGGTGTACCTGAAAAATAAAGTGGAAGTGAGCTCGAAAGCTCAGTGGATCGATCCTACACGTCACATGCATTATACAGACCCAATTCAAAACATTACAAACACTTTCAAACATTAGGTGTTCAAACATTCATTTGTTGTAGTCAAAGTCTAAGACCAGAAGAGGGTTGAGATGTCGCTCGGTATTTCCTGTGATCCAATCTAATCTCAGAGGGTTCTAATAATTGTCTAAAATCAATCGACACTCACATCACAGCTTACGAGAGAATACTTATTGTGACTCATACCATCTCCCAAAGGCTTCGAGCTATCACAGTCAGCTCAGGGTGGGAATACCTACAATCCACCTTGTAGCTCGACAATCTCAAGCAGTGACATATAGGAGATGCCACCTCGATCCGCTTCAGGCTCGTCAATCGTATTGGTACGTGGATTCTTAATAATCCATCGTCTTATTTTAGTTTTTATAAACAATTTCAATCATACCAACCACCATACGTATCATGGAAAATAAATCAAATTGCGCAGGCTATTCACGTGAGTAATTAATGAAATCAAAATGCATGTTTCCTATTAACGCATGCCATATATAAAGAAAGCACAATTAAAATAAATCATCATCCGTCATCCAAGCACGACAAACAAGTTCAATCAATTTTATAACAATATTTTAATGATCCTAGAACTATTCAACCACATGTTTTGAATCTTAAATTCATATAATACAAATGAGTAAGGAAGTCATGCCCACCTGATTTCGCCGATCTTAAGGACTCATCGCTCTCTTGTGAAACGTTCGGTCGTCTAAAATTATAGGATCTGAAATTTAACCCTTAATAAAATTATGCTTAAGTGAAAAGAATTTCTAAATCTATTCTAAAATTTAAATATAAATTTCAACTAATTTAGGTTTATTCTAAAATTCTAGAATTTCATGAAATCAAATTTAATACAATTTTTAGGTCTTCTGAATTTCTCAATTTGAAATTAAAGACTTTTATGATTAATTTCTTAGCTTATAAGATTTATTCATTTTGTTAAATAATTTATTAATATTATAATTGATTTAATTACAAACAAAATAAGACTTTTAAATATTCTAAGTTTAGTTTCAGGGCTTAAAATTTCTTTTATTTTATTATAAAGATTTTTAATTTTTTAAGTTTTATTTTTCATGTTTTTAACTAATTTAAATTATTGAATTCTAAATTTCTAACATTAAATAAAATTATTAATGTGTTCGAAAATCATTTTTTTCCAATCCTAATTTAAAAGATTAATTAATTTAATTTTATTAAATTAACTTACCCTCATATTCAATAATTAACAAATAATCTAATATTAAATTTATTTAATTCAAATTATTAAATAAATATTCTAATTTAATTTTCATAATTAATTTATTTAATTTCTATTTGAATAAAAATATAATTTTTTTGTCATTTTTTATTTACATTTATACTTAACTAAATTAAATTTTACACTATCTAGAATCAAAAGTCAAATCTTTAGCTCACGTTGTCTTCGTCGCCCTACATCGCGTCGGTCACCACACGCATATACGAATTACGTCTTCTGTTAAAGATTTCCCCTTCTCTTCTTAATATACCAAAATCAAATCTAAATTTAGCACCATTCCCTATTCATCGTCTTCTTTATTTCAATATCAATACAGTCAATGTACTGTCAGTTATACATCCTCTTCAGTATTTCCTTGTTCTGTGTTTTGAGACCTTACTGTAGGATCATGTCTAGTTGCTTTCTAGACACCATCAACTTGCAATAAGACCTTGCAAAATCATGAGAATACAGCTCAGTAAGGGAGTTTATTTTCATTGGAATCTGGTTATGTTTTCTTCCTCCCCTATTTTTTTTTTTTTCATATCACGTTCATGGCTCCAACATCACACACATTCACACATATCACGGCAGTCCCAAATCCACCCAAACCAGCTCCTCAACTATTCGTCTCTTGTTCTTCGTTTCCAATTTAGACCAAAAATCCCTCCATCACTAAGATAAAGAACATCCAAATCACAACAAATTTGCAATCTCCCTTCCTTGAATCACGACCAGCAAGCATCGAAACGCACCAGTCAAGTTCACACATCCATCACAGTCCCCATCGTCCTCTCCATTCACAGTTTCATGTTCAAACCAAAACCAGCAACACCATGGACCAAAATCAAACCACCGTTACTCATGGTTGTTGTTGGTTTCTTTTCCCTCTTCTTTTAAATTCTTCTTCTCCTTTGTTCATCGCACAACCCACATAACAGAGTTTTTGTTCATTAGTGACCCAAATCGTATCAACTCATAGCTTCTGTTCCTGATTTATGCAACAACACCCCATCGCACAACTATATTTCCTATTTCCTCTGTTTTGTTGAACGCCCAAAATCAGAGCACCCACCATTTCTCACCTTCCTTGTTCGTGCATCATGGCCCTCTTCTTCACCAAAACCGAACGCACTAGCAGCCTCTCTTCTTCTCTGTTTCAGTCCAAATCAGTAGTAGCAACAACGCACACTCACCTTCAGATTTAAATCACCATTTCAATTTGTTTACTCATTTCGTTGTTGCAGCAAACGGTCCCCAAACCAGAGCAACCTTTAACCCAGAATTTGAAGCATAATCGCCATGTTCGGCCTCCTTTATCCTCTGTTTTTACGGTCTAACCCAGAAACCAGATTATCGACTTCCTAAACTCCAATCTCCTTTGCTATCTGTGAAGCCAAACCCAAAGCATCATATTTTCCAGATTTTCTCTTCTTCGTTGTTCCTTCAGTCTTTGTCTTCTTTTCTTCTTTTTCAGTTTTTTTTTCCTTCAATTTTCTTCTCCCCTGCGACGTTAGTTTTTGTCCGAACAGAGTCTCTTCTTCCATTCGTCTTCAATATCCAGCTCCAGCTTTTAAAGTGTTTTGGTTGTCCAAAACTTTCTGTAATCACTGCCTGGATTCGAGCAACCCGAACGTTCGAGCATCACCGCCCGGATCCGAACAACCAGAAATTTCTGGGTTTCTCACCATATTTTTTTTCGTATCTTAAAATATCAAATTAGTTAATCATTTTATTTGTTTAACTTTATTATAATTTCTATATGTTAATAGTGAAATTTCTTTGTTCATTTTAATACTTCTATAATGCGTATAAATTGTTTAATTTAATTTAATTTTAATTTTAATTTATTTTATTTTTTTGAGAAATTATTTGTTTATCTATTGATTTTTTTTTCTCGCGACGTAGCGTGCTCGCAAGGTTTCAGGGTGTTACAGCCTTGATGAGCAAACAAGAAAATATGGGTTTTGCTGTTTGTTTTAGGCTTGACGAACAGAAGCTTGCTGTTGCTAGATGAAGAATGAAAACCAGTAGTTTGTATGTGCTAGCGGTAGTGTTGGTTCGACAAACAAGAAGAGGAAAAATGAAGAAAATCCAGTTGCTGGCTGTGTATTTGGTGATTGGAGCGAAATCAATTTGCGATTTTTGATGTTGAATGTAATTTGAAGATGATGAATGAACAACAAAGAGTTCGTCATTGGACATTGCGCGAAGACGATGATGAACGATGCTTAGCTTCAAAATTGGATTTGAAAGGTATAATGTGTATGTCTTTAAATTTCAAAATTTTAGATAGTTCAAAATTAATTAATTCTTCGATTTTAAATGCGCAACATGAAATTTAAAAACTTAAAGCCTTATTCAATCTTTTATATTAGAACTAGTATTTTTGGATGCTTGTGGATTTTGAATAGATGTTTGAAATATGAATATCGAAGTTCATGGAGTTTGGAGTTTTGGAGATTAGAAATTAAAGTTTTATTTGGAAGCTTGATGCAAATAGTAAATACTAAAATTTTCTTATTTAAATAGAAATTAATTAAATCACTTAAGAAAAGTCTTGAGATGAAATTATTTTATTTTGGAACTTAGAATTTAAGAAATCTATGATTTAGATTTATTATCTTGAAGATGAATAATTTTCTTTGAAATGAATAATTTATTTTAAAGAGTGGCTTAAAAGTTTTCTTATGAAATAATTAGTATTTTGAAATTTTGATGCGAATAATAGACGTTAGAATTGTCTTAATTAAGTCAAATTATTTATTTAAAGATTAAGGAAAACTTTAAAGATTTTAAGATTGAGAATTAATTTATTTTGAGTTGAAAAGAAAAAAAAAAAAGCTTAGAGATATTTTTAAACTAAATTTGGATAAACATTGAAGATCTAGAAGTAAATTAAAATGATTTTTATTTTAGTTTTGAAAACCTTATTTTGATCTGAATAAAAAATTGATATTTAGATTTTATAATTAATTTATAAATTTTTTTAAGCTTAAGAATATTTTGAATGAGATTGAATATGAGTTAGGAACTTAGAAAATTTATATTAATTATTGAATTTCAAATTTTGCAATTAGAGCATCGAGTATCTGGAAGGAAAGCAAGGTAGCCCTGAAGATCTGCGGAAACAAGGTGGGCGTGACTTCCTTGCTCATACGTATTATGTAGATTTAAAATTTGAAGCATTTGTTTGAATAATTCTAGGTTATTAGAATTTTGTTATGAAATTTATTGAACTTGTTTTGTGTGATGAATGATGAACAATTTCATTTCATGCAGGATTATTTCATGATTATTTCATAATAGAAGAAATGCATTAGGAAGCATCCTTTATTTATTAGATTGCCATTTTAATCGCATGCATATTTCATTTAATTTTTTTATTGTGTTGTGTGACATCGGTATGATTGAACTTGGATGTGAAACTAAAATAAGACGAAGGATTATTAAGAATCCACGTACCAGTACGATCGACGAGCTTAAAGCGGATCGAGGTGGCATCTCCTATATGTCATCGCTTGAGATTGACAAGCTATAAGGCGATTGTAGGTATTCCAACCTTGAGCTGCTTGCAACAGCTAGAAGTCTTTGGAAGACGGTACGAGTTGCAGTAAGTACTCTCTCTTAGAATGTGATACATTGATACTAAGACATGACTGATTTTAGATGGTACTTGAGACCTTCTTTGATTAAACAAGATCACGGGGAATACCGAGAGTCATCTCAACACTCTTTCGGTCTTAGATTAGATGCAAAACAAATGAATGTTTGAAACGCCTAATGTGTAAAAGTGCTTGTAATGTTTTGAGTTTTGATCTGTATAATGCGTGTGATGTGTAGAAATGATCCACTGGGTTTTTGAGCTTACTCCTATTTCATTTTTTAGGAACACATAGACATAGCGCACAACGGCCTACGTCTGTGGACTCTCACTATTGATTGGAAATCTCATGGCGAGATTATTCCGGATAGGAAGAATTAGAGTTTGTATTTTACTTTATTTGTAACAGAACAACATGTATGTTTTTCTTTTGAGTTTAATATCATTGTTTTACCATATTTATTTTGATTTTGGATTTCAATCGATCAGGTCATTGATTGATATTATATGCTTAGTAATTACCGTTTTAATATAAGTTTTTGAAATGATTCCGCTACGTGCTTTAAAATTTATGATTCGTGATTTGTAATGTATGAGATATGATTTCAGACTTTCTCTCAGGAACTTGAATTGAAGAAAAAGATTTTGACAGAAAAATTTTAAGTAGCATTTCGATTCTTAATGGGTGACAACCCGTACGCGAGGCATCTCCGCCTAAGGGGGCGCATCTCCGCGCTAGACCCATTGCAAGTGACGTTGCATGTGACGGGAGGTCCGATTGAGAGTTGAGGTGTTACATTAATTAAGAGAATATCCCTAGTTCTTTGGTTCTTTATTTGTGATCAAGGATTCTAATTGCCGCTTCCTTGTACGTAGCATCATCTTGGATGTTTACCTCCTTCTAGTGGATAATGTGGGAACACGTTGTGAGTTGAAGTCATTCGGTTTGGTAGATTCAACTTATAAGCACATTCCCTGATTCTTCTAAGTATTACAAAGAGCCCGACAAATCTTAGTGATAGCTTCTTGTAACACCCCAACCCCCACATTCATTTGGACATAACCACCATTCTTTAATAGTGGACTTAAACATTTGGGGAGTTGGGCCGGTGTTACTTTACAAGTGACACACACTTGACTTTCTATTATTCAATACCTCATGCCTTAGAGTAAATTCAAGAATACAAATTTTTATTCAATAAAATCAAGGCAATTAAAGATAAAAAAAATTTAACTTCTTTATTCATTAAAAAAGAAAGTACATAACTTTCTAATGTAAATTATTACATTGTTGATCAAAAGAAATTTATAACCTCTAAAAATTTAATTTTAGCGGAAGACTTATTCAAAATTGGGCAACATGCCCTTACATTAAAAGAATTTTTTTTTAAAAAATAGAAACTTGCTAAAATAGAATTATCTAAATTCCATGGTCTTCATAATTTAATTTCCTGACAAAAAAAAGAGGAAGGAGTGAGCACAAAACTCAGTGGATCTTTTTCAAACATCCATTTTTCAAATTCGAACCAATAACACATTCATAATTCAATCACTTGCATGCATTAGACGTTTCAAGCATCATATTGTTTTAAGTTGTAATTTAGACCAAAAGAGTTCCTCAACCCTTGATGTTTTTAACTAAATGCCTCCTTAAAGTGAAATATGACATTACATAGCCAAATTCATTGGACTTCTAGACTTTAGGGAGGTTACCCACCAACCAAGCACTTAGGTCTTAAAACCTCATGGCTATCCACGAGAAAAGAACATCTATAGCAACTCACATGTTTGCTATGATGGTACGTGGTTATTTTCACCTAAATTCTTTTGTTAAATCTTGAATCATCAATTAAATTTTAGAATATGAAACTAAGATAAAAAAGGATTTAGAATATGAACAATCTAAAAATCAAATCATGAAACAATCATAATCATGCATCATTCTTTGAAAGAAGGCCTAAGCATGATACTAAACATGGCATGGTTACTATGAATGCATAAATTCGAACAAGGCTCAAATCTGAACTAAAATATGTTTTAGACTATTAGAACTGAAATTATTTTGATTTCAAAAGCCAAACAAACAATGAAAAGGGGTGTTAGAAGAATCACTTCTACCTTATGATGCTTTCTCCCCAAAGTTTAGACAAGAGTTCCCAACGTTTAAGCACCAAGAAAATCACCTAAGATGAATCCCCAAACCAAGAACTTCTCACACTTAAGAGGGAAAAGAATGGTGAGAAGGGATGCCAAGAAGAGGGCTTAGAGAACAAGAGAAAATCTTAACTCTTGGTTCTTAGGATGACAAGAATGGTGAGCATGGAATGACAAGTTTGTGGTATTCTCTTTGTAGGAAACTTGCCAATTCTTCAAAATTTCATGCCTCCCAAGCATAGGAGAGTAGTAAGTGTATTTGGATAGTTTTTTTGGAATTTAGAAACAAATTTTCAAAAATTTGGAAGTATTTTCACGGATTTATTCGGATTTTTCCATTAATTCCTTGGTTTATTTTCAGAGCATTAATCTGGACCGTCGGATGAACCTCGATCGCGGTGTGTGGATCTCGTTCACGATCACCGAACACGGCTTTGATCTGGACACTTGGATCGTCCTCGAGAGTAGCACGGAGATCTTGTTCTCAATCAACGAAACTCGCCTGAACCGTCGGTTCAAGCGGATCGATCATGGGCCGTTGGGTCCTGATGATTCGGTGCTCCTGCGCGTTCAGTGCGGCTTTGATCTCGTTCGTTGGATTTGGTGGATCGATCGTGGATCGTTGGATTGTGGTGATTCGGTGCATCCGGGCATTCGGTGCGGGCTTGATCGTGGCCTTAGATCATGCGGATCACACGTTTTTGGCCATTGGATGCAGTTTCTATTACCAACATTAATTTCTAAGGTTTCTATTATCCAAATTTTGCCAATTATACACCCAATTTCACTTTCTAAATGGTTTATTGCACATATACTTCTATTTTATTAATTTTTCCTAATATTCTCTCATTTCTAATTCTCTAATATTGTATTTATTAGATGTTTTTCTATTTCTTTAATATTGCCAACAATTAATAATTTATATTTCTCTATATTTTTCATTTCTTCATTTCTATGTATTTATCTCATATTTTTATTTTCAGAGGGGTACAAATAATTATACAATTCACTCTACTTATTTTATATTGAATAATTAAGTCCATAATTTTTCTACTACTTGCATAATTATAAATTAATTTTTTTTATACAATTAATATTTGATAATTTCACTAACCTTATATCATTAGTTAGATCATCTTGATACTAAGATTTCATTTGCCTCCAATTATTTTAGAATTTTTCTCAATGAATTTTATTTCATTAATAACTTTTTGTTGACAAAATTAAGAAGTATTACACCTCCCCTTGAATCCAAACCTCTTGATACCCTTTTAAGGACTTATCCTTTAGAAATACCTTGTCACCCACTTGAAACTTTAGGGGTCTCATTCTCTTGTCAACATAGCTCTTCTGACGATTCTGAGCTATAGTCAGTCTCCTCTATATTAGTTTTACCTGGTTATTCATTTCTTACCAAGTTTGGCCTAGTTAGTGCATGATCTTTAAGTTCAGTCCAGTAGGTCCATGATATGCAGGGTTTTCCATAAAGAGCCTCTTATAGAGCTATCTTAATACTTACCTGATAACTATTGTTATAGGTAAGATTTGCTAAGTGTATGTATTTGCTCCAATTTCCTTTAAAATCGAGGGCACATGACCTTAACATGTCCTCTAAGGTTTGGATAACTCTCTCAGGCTATCCATCTATTTGAGGGTGGAAAGTAGTGCTCATGGTGAGTTTGGTGCCCAACTCCTTCTGTAGACTTTGCTAGATTTGAGAGGTGAAGTGAGAATCTTTGTCAAATACAATTGTCTTAGGCACACCTTGAAATCTTACTATTTCCTTCATGTAGAGTTCTCTTAGCTTATTGACTTGGTCTATGGATGTAATTGGCAGGAAATGAGCCACTTTAGTGAGATGATTTACATTCAACAAAATAGTGTCTTCTCCTTTTTTATTTTTAGGCAAGCCACTAATGAAGTGCATGGTAATGCTATCCCACTTCTATTCAGGGATAGGGAGTGGTTGTAACATTCCAAATGATTTCCAGTGTTATGCTTTTACTTGTTGATAGGTTAAGCATTTAAAGACATGCTTAGCTACGTTTCTTTTCTGAGGTTCTGGTACATCTTATCTCCACTTAGATGCATTTGATGAGCCTCATCCGGTATGGTCTATTTACTTTGTCCATTTTGGGGCACACATATCCTCTCATCAAGTCTTAGGGTTAACCGATGCTTCTGTTTAAGGTTGAAAAGTCTTTAATAGCATCCTGCCTCTAACTCAGTAGACTTGACCACATGGCAGGCCTCGAGTTGCTATTTTAAGTGACTAACACTTTTTTTCTATTTTTAACATTCAAAATATAACTACAAAAACTCTTAAGGAGATTAATTTTATTAATTGAAAAAGTTTAGGTACAAAACCTTATTCAAGCCAATAATCGTAAATGCTAACATATAGTAATTTTTAAGTAAAGGACTACATGCCGCTAATTAAATTTAAAACAAGTTCTTCTCTTCTAAAATTGTTATACTAGGGTTTCTAGGGTAGGTCTTGATCTTCTTGAGCTTCAACAACAAACACTTTGGCTTGATTCTGCCCACGACCCTGATTTTTTTCCCTAGTTAGCATTTTGCTGTTGTTGTCTACCCTAAGAATGATCATTTTGACCTCCTCCCTGAGTGTTCAGTGGCTGAGGAGCCTGCGCGGGTGCACTAGGCAATTTCTGGCAAGATGACCCTCTCCTTGCACACGTAGCATAGTCCTTGCTTCTTTGCCTATTCTTTTGGTTCTTCTTTATTTTGCCCCTGTTTCTGTGTCTTTGGTGCTTTTTCACCACTCTTATTCTTCTTTTGGGCTTCTTGGTTTTCTTTTTCATTCTTGGGCTTTCTGTTCTTTCCCCTCAACTGTTTTTCCAAGTTGAGCTCTTGTTCCAAAGTTAGAGCCTTTTCCAAGACTTCCGTGTACGTCTTTAGGCCCATTGTCCTTTCTATCTTTTAAATCTCCATCTTGAGACCTTTTGCAAAACGATTTGCCTTCATTCTTTCTTCCCTAGTTCTGGCGAGAATTTGGGCAGTTCAATGAATTTTCTCTCATATTTAGCTACAGTTAGGTCCTTCTGATTTAGCTGAACAAATTCTTCCTGTAGCTTACTTAGTGTTGCTTTAGGAAAAAACTTTTCGTAAAAGATCTCCGTGAAATTTTCGCAGCTCATTACTTCAACATTTGTGTTAGGATTCATCTTCATCATTCGTCACCAACTTCTAGCCGGTCCCTTGAAGTGGTATGTGGCTAGCGTTACTCTATGCGAGCCTGTCACCTTCAATACATTCAGATGTTCCTCCATTTGAATCTCAACCTTTCCAGTTTGTGCCTCCTATCCTCGTAATTCAATCTCGTTAGACTTGGTAGCTTTGGTAGCGTATCTCTTGAATCCAACCACTATTTCCAAGTCAAAAGCCATTTTAGTATGCAACAAGGTATCACAATGAAAAATTTAAGAGAATCATAATCTGGGGCGCACAACCCGTCTTCCCTTGTCTTTGGGATACAAAATGCTTTTCTAGACTTGAGAAGATAGCTGTCTCGTCCATATTCATTTATTGAGTTCACATTTCCAAGCCTTTCATTTCATTCGTACTATCATGATTCTAGATTCATGTCTTTAGGTTCTCGATTTGTTCAATAGCCTATTAGTTTATGCTTCTAAGTTCTTTTGTTCTTGGGTACAAGATTTGGTTTCATATGACATACATATAAACAATTAATCATGCTTTTCAAATAATCATACAATCATGTAAGTTCACGCTAGCATAACAAAATTTTAGGCTTCCATCTAAGTTTTCAGGTTCAAGTGTCTCATATCACTTTACCCCTTCGACTTAGACTTTTATTCAGAAAATTGCCACACCCAATCAATTTTGCAAATGTCTCGATAACTAAGGTTTCCCGAGCCCACTATACCTGACTGTTCCATACCAGCTAAGCATAGAAAAACAAGTTCTTCCAAAATTACCAATCACTCACCAAACATGGTCCGTCATTCTCCGAGTCCAAGGTTCTTCCATAACCTCGAATTCTTATTCATCCCATACCACATAAAAATTAGAGATACAAAATCTTTTCGATCTCGTGTCTTGACCAAACAAATGTTTCATTTTC
Organism: Tinospora cordifolia; assembly: GCA_030144865.1. NCBI lineage: Eukaryota > Viridiplantae > Streptophyta > Magnoliopsida > Ranunculales > Menispermaceae > Tinospora > Tinospora cordifolia. Next base: position 26,749 of record JAJIYU010001040.1, read on the forward strand.
ACATGTTTTTAGTCTCTAACCTATATCCTAAAGTTTTATTTAGGTTTTGATCCATTGTGCCACCGTTTGCTACTCTTAGTTCCCACCTAAGGTCTCTTTTCTTAAGCTAGAGTGTCAATCTAGTTGGAAAGTTCCTCTATTGAGCTATCCACCTCTATTTAATCAAGATACCATCTTTGGCATCTTTTCCAAACTCGAGTAAGTTTCTTGCCCTAAATTTTCACTTTCTAATTTTCTTTTATAGAAAGTAAGAGTGTTCTTCAACTTTGACTACTCATATGAGTTGGTGGGACAACCTCCAGATCAGGCGACGAGACTGAAGTCTGTTTAGCGACTGCACTTTCTTGGGCGAGATAACCCACCTCCCTTTCAATGTTTAGCTTTAATTGGAACAAGACTTATCCACTATTAGCTCAACTTGAAGTTTTTGTATCTAAACAAAACATTTCAAAACATATATTTCTTTTTTGAAAACAGTTTCCAAAATAGTTTTCAATTTAAAAAAATAGAAGGTAGGGCATTCTAATTTCAACTCAAGCACAGGTCAAACTTAGTTGAGTTAATACTTTCTAAATTTGATACCACACTTGGTATAAGATTAAAGTAACATCGGCTTGGCCCGCCTTGTGGTGAAGTCCAATTGAAAGTTTCAGGGGTTGGGATGTTAGAAGTGTGGTATCAGAGTCTAGGCATTAGTTGTAGGGCCAAAATTAGAAAGTCAAGCCTAAACATTAGCTGTTGGGCTAGAAGTAGAAAGTTTAATCTTATACCGTTGGTGGTTTCAGATTTAGAAAGTATTAACTCAACTATGTTTGACTGATGTTTGAGTTGAAATTAGAATGCCCTACCTTCTATTTTTGAAGTTGAAAATTGTTTTGAAAAGTGTTTTCAAAAAGAAAAGATATGTTTTGAAGTGTTTTGTTTGGATACGAAGATTGCAAGTTGAATTGATAGTGGGTAAGCCTTATCCCGAGTAAAACTAACAATTGAAAGGGAAGTGGGTTATCTCGCCTGAGAAAGCATGGTTGCTAAGCAGATTTCCTTCTCGCCACCCAATCTGTAGGTTGTCCAACTAGCTTGTACTAGTGGTCTGAGTTGAAGAACACCCTCAAAAAAAAAATTAAAAGGTGAAAAATTAAGCCAAAAAATTGAATAGAAGTAGAAAAAGATGTCCAAGGTGATATCTTGACTAGACATAGGTAGTGAGTCAACTAGACTGAAACCCTGGGTCAAGGGAAGTGACCTTAGGCAGAAACATGGGTGAAATAGTAGATCAAAAACATAAAACTTTAAGACAGGTTAGAAATTGGAAATGCGTGAGAACATAATCTTTTTTTTGGTTAGGACACGAGATCGAAAATATTCTATAACTTTTGTTTCTATGTGGTATGGGATAGATAAGAATTCAGGGGTACGGAGGAAGCTTGAACTTGAAAAATGATGAGCCATATTTGATGAATGATCAATAACTTTGGAAGAACTTGTGTCTTTATGCTTGGCTGGTATGGGACAATCAGGTATATTGGGCTCAAGAAACCTTAGTGATCAAGACATTTGCGAAATTGTTTGGGTGTGACAATTTTCTAAGTGAAAGTCTAAGTGGAAGGGTAGGGTGGTATGAGACACTCGAACTAATAAGCTTAAATTGAAGACTAGAGTTTTGCTATGCTAATGTGAACTTGCAAGATTATATGATTGCATGATTATTAGAACGCATGATTTTACTTGCTCATACTTTTGGATATGAAACCAAATTGTATGCCCAACAACTACTCAAATAGAACTTAGAATAATAAAATGATAGGCCACTGAACAAATTAAGAACTTAAAGACATGAATCTAGAGTCATAATAGTATGAACAAAACGAAACGCTTGGGAACACAAACACAATTAACGAATATGGATTGAACAACTATCTTCTCAAGTGTGAAAAAACATTTTGTATCCCAAGGATAAGGGTAGACGGGTTGTGTACCCTAGATTATGATCCTCTTAAATCTTTCGTTGTGATACGTTATCAAATACTAAAATGGCTCTTGACTTGGAGAAAATGGTTGGATCCAAGAGATACGCTACCAGAGCTGCCACGTTTGATGAGATTGAACCGCAAGGACATGAGGCACAAAGTGGAATGGCTGATACTCAGATGGAGGAACATCTGAATTTACTGAGCTGATAAGCTTGCGTAGAGTAGCGCTGCCCGCACGCCACTTCAAGGGACTAGCCAGAAGTTGATGGCGAATGATAAAGATGGATCCTAACATCAATATTGAGACAATAAGGCAAGAATTGAAAGAAGTCTTCTACGAGAAATTCTTTTCGGAGGCCACCTGAGGATGCTACAGGAAGACTTCATCAGTCGAATATGAAAGGAAGTTTACTAAATTGGCAAAATTCTTGCCAGAACTAGGTAGAGAAGAGAAAATGGAGGCCAATCATTTTGCACAGGGTCTCAAGATGGAGATTTGGAAGACAGTAAGGACTCTAGGCCTAAAGACATATAGAAACTTCTTAGAAAAGGCTCTAACACTAGAACAAGAGCTCAACTTGGAACAAAGGTTGAGGGGGAAGAACAAGAGGCTCGAGAACAAAAAAGAAAACAAAGAAGCCTAAATGAAGAATAAGAGTGGTGAGAAAGCACCATAGACACAGAACAAGGGCAAAATAAAGAAGAGTCAAAGGAATAGGTGATGAAGCAAGGATTGTGCTACGTGTGCAAGAAGAAGGGTCATCTTGCCAGAAATTGCCTAACTGCACCCGCTCAAGCTCTTCAGCCATAAAACACTCAGGGACAAGGTTAAAATGATCATTCTCAGGGCAGACAACAAACAATAGAGTGCCAACTAGGGGCAGAATCATGGTAGTGGGTAGAACCAGGTTAGAGTGTCTGTTGTTGAGGCTCAAGAAGATCAAGACCTAACCTAGAAACCCTAGTATAACAATATTAGGAAAGAAGAACTCGTTTTAAATTTAATTAGTGGTATGGAGTCCTTTACTTAAAACTTGCTATATGTTAGCATTTATGAATTTTGGCTTGAATAAGGTTTTGCACCTAAACTTTTCTAATTAATGAAATTAATTTTCCTAAGAGCTTTTATAGCTATGTTTTGAATGTTAAAAATAGAAAGAAAGTGTCAGTCACTTCCAATAACAGTTTCGAGGCTTGCCGTGCGGTCAAGTTTGAGTTAGAGGTGGGATGCTACCAAAGACTTTTTAACCTTAAACAGAAGTACCAGTTAACCAAAGACTTTAGGCTAGATGTGAATGAAAGATGAGCCTATCTCCATGACATGACTTGCCATCTAGATCTTCTACATCAGATCAGAGATGAACAAAGGCAAGATAAATGGCTCACAAACCTCATAGAGGAAATTGAACAGTATAAGCATACTGACTTCAAGTTAGATGCTGAGAATATCCTAAGACTTGGTGAAAGAATCTGTGTACCTTATAATGGGCAGAATAAGCAAACCATACTAGATGAGGCTCGTTAGACGAAGTATACGATGCATCCAGGTGGAGATAAGATGCACAAAACCTCAGAAAGACTTACTGGTGGAGAGGAATGAAGAAAGATATGGCTAAACATGTTGAGCATTCCAAACCGTCCTCCTAGTGTGCTCATGAAACTTTATATAACCCACACCCCCCCCGCCCCTAATGCTTTGATTCTTCCTTGTCTCGAACCAAGAGCATACTAGTCCTCTTTGCATTCTCTACCTTCTTCTGACAACCCCCTTAGTTCTTGAATAACCTTGAACTATTCTTGTGCGCTTTGGTGTTTAATTGAGTGTTCTTGAGTTGTCTTTGAGCATTAGACATGTTGAAGAGGGGAAACTCTGTCGAATTTCAACCAAACATGCAATAGAGGTGGAAGTGACTTCTCAAAGCTCTATTGTACCTGTTTAATTTAATACCAAGTTCATGTATGCTTGATTTTAGTTTAGTATGCATATTTAGGTTTGAAGAACATGATTTAAATTTCAGATTTGTATGTATGTCATGTTAGTTGATTATGAAACCATGCATGCTTAGATTATGCATTTTTAGGTTTATTTTAAAGTATGATGCATACTATGTGTTTATTTTCATGCTTTGAATGTTCATATGTTAAACATGCTAAAATTATGTTATTTATGATTCATGAGTATGAGATTTAATGAAAGATGTTGAGATTAAGGACCATGCACTATCACAGTGAACATGAGGGTTACTGTGGGTGTTCTTTACATGAGATTAGTTCACATGGGTGACGTCCCAAAATACTTGGAATATAGGTTAGGCCCTAAGTCCAATGAAACTTGGCATAAGGAATGCCTTTTCACTTTGGAAGTATTTTGATAAAGAACATCAAGGGCTTTAAAACATTTTCAATCAAATTTACAACTATAGAAGAAATATTGTTTGAAGTGGCTAATGATTTATGAGTGTTTGAATTTAAATGTGTTGTTAATCCAAATTAGTAAATTGGTTGTTTTAAAAAGTATGTGTTCACCCTTCCTCTCATATCTTTTTAGGAAATTAAACACATGATGATGCATGTTAAAAACTTAGGATGTTAGTTTTTAGAAAGTTTTTATGGTTATTTGATGTAAGGACTTATAGTCCAAATTTTAAATATTTAGAATGTAAGACTTCCACTGAAATAAATTTCTATTTCAAGTTATGTATATGTCCCTTATTTTATTAAATCAATAAAGATTTGAATTTAATTTCTTTTATATCTTGTATAATTGCCTTACTGAAATTCATCAATAAATGTTGAGTTAAGTACTTTTGTTTAAGGCATGAGATAAATGAAATAGAAAGTCAAGTTATGTACTTGTAAAGTAACACTGGCCTAGCCTGCCTTGTGGTTAAGTCCAATTGAAAGTTTTAGGGTGTAACACCCCAACTCCGGCTGCCATGGGTTCCCTGGGGCCACGCATGGAGCAAGCACACCTACTCGACTGGGGAAGCCGCTGCTATATTGTCTGCCAAGAGTTAACGGTGCTACTGAATTCCTTCCACACTCTGATTTTCTCTATCTCTTTCTTTTTATCAAGCAACGATAAAATTAATTTAAATAGACATGAAAATTTTGAAATAAAACCTCCATATACATAAATTGGATCAATGAAATTTCAAGTAAAATAGTAAATTGCAAGTTCAAATTTAAACAATTTTAAAATCTCTACAATAAATCCAAAACTTTTCATTACATATAAAAGATCAGTTTAAAAGAAAGGAGGCACAAACCCTGTTCAATTAAGTATAAAAATAAAATGCGCAGATATAACACCCTAACCTCCTAGAGACAGGTTTAAGCTCAACCACAAGGCAGGTTGGGTTCTATGTTACATTTACAAGTATGCAACTTGCATCTTAATTCCTTTATTCTAACACTTATTAAAATACTCATAAATACACTTCCATTGAGTTTAATTTTTAACAAGATAATACAAGTGAATAACAAAAAACTTCAAACTCTTTATTTATTCCAAATAAAATAAAAAAATGCATTATTGAATTCATATAATCAAAAGAAAGAGTAAATAACTCTAAAATTTAAAACAAAAATTCAATGAAAGTTTTTATTCAAAATTTGGGCAATATGCTCTTACATAGAAACTTTCTAAAAATAGACTTACTAATTTTTTAGCAAGCTTGATTATTCATTTCAAATTCCTAAAAAATAAAAAGAAGCGGTGAGCACATAGCCTAGTGGATCATCTGTTAAACAACTAAGTTACTATTTCAAATCAATAGCACATCCAAATTCAAACACTTTCATGCATTAAGTGATTCAAGAAAATTTTTAGTTGTAGTCGACATTAAGACTGAAAGGGGTTCTACTCCCTTGATGTTCTTAATTTAGATACGCTTCTTTAGGATGGAAAGATATTTCTTTGTTACTTTCCATTAGATGTTCCATACCAAGTATCTCTTAGTCGCACCTCATAACCACACACTCCAAGCATGTGTTAAGAACACCCATAGCACCCATATGGGTTACTATAAGAGCACATGGTTCTTATCTTTGATTTTTTATATTTAAGAATCACATAATCATAAAAGAAATTCAAAATATAAATATCAAAATTTTAAACAACCAAGAAAGCATGAAAACATTACATAGCATGCTTGAAACATTGAATTAAATCCTAAACAAAGATTCTAAGCATGACATGCTCTCATGAGTGATTAAAATATAAAAACATGCTGAACTAAATTAAAGTATAATTAAACATGCTGAAACTAAAGTAAAACATGCTGAAAATTAGAATTTAAACAAGCATGGACATGCTAGAAATTTGAAAGAGCAATGTAGAAGTTTAAGAAATCCTCTCCACCTTAATCCGAGTTTCTTTGTAGAATCTGACAGAGGTTTCCATTATCTACCACTTTCAAAACTTCAAGAACTTCTAATCACTATCAAAACTACTTCAACAACTCTATAAAATATTGAAATAAGAACTTCTCATACAAAAAAAAGAGAGTGAGAAGAAGAGGACAAGAACAAACAAAGAGGGAAGTGTCAACTCTTTTCTTTGGGATGAGATGAATGTGAGCAGGAAGGGGTATTTATAGGTGTTCATGAGCACAAGGGGGAATCTAGGGCAACTCACCATGTTTGGCCATATTTCCAAACTCATAAGGGGATGGTTTGCATAAAGAAGGCAAATGTGCTCATGGTTGGCAAGTGAGACCACTATGGTTTTCTAATTCAAAAGATATGAGTACAATCTTGTTTTCTAACTATGTGTGAACACAAAAGAGGTTTAAATCATATTTTAATTCAAATAGGACGTCCCACATGTGCTTATGGCAACTTTCCTTTTTGGTTTCCTTGCTTCCTCATTAAGCAAACACACAAGGAATACTTTCCCATTCTCTTATTTTTTGGACATCGAGCATGGGTGCATAATATCAGATTTGAGAGGACACCATATAATAGTCAAAGATGCTCATCTTAGTTTCAAGAAACTATCTAAATAGGGTTGCTCACATGTGTGCACACACACATGTACATGGTTGGGCCAATTCTGGCTTAAGTGGGTGTGGGTGTACACAATCAAGTGGGAGTATATATGAAATCATGTCTCATCGTTTTTAAACCATATAAAATGTCTACTAATGTGGATGTATTGAATCATTTGCATGAAACATGTGATCATTTTACAAGGATTCAAATAATGGACACGTCCCATGGAGTTTTGTGTAGCGTAGGGTGCACATGATCATGGTGTTCCACCCATGTAACTTGCACATGTTAGGGGTGGCCATGACTTCATGGATTCACAAAGATCAAATAAAAATTAATATCTCCTTATTTACATAGAATTATGATTTATATCTTATACTTTTGGAATCACATGAACCTAATGCATATTTTAAGGTATGATTTGGCCCTAGGTGATTTTACTTAAAAACTTTCCTTATTTAAGACCCACTGAGGTCACTAGGCAAATGAAAATTCAAATCTTGGCCAATTGTTCTAATTTTTGGATATGTCATTCATTTTGTTAGTTCGTGTCATTCCGTTTTGTTTTGAGTCATTTCAATCCCCTAAAGTACCTTAAATGACAATTCTTTTTAATTTGAACCCTTTGAAGGGCGTTTGACAAATGAAAAGCCTAACCTCGACCAATTGTTCTAATTTTTGGATATGTTGTCCCCTTAGTTGGTTCATGTCACTTACTTCATTTCAAGTTGTTTTGGATCCCTAAGGGGCACTAAATGAGAGTTTTGGAACCTACTAGATTTAGCCTTAAAATGAGCCTGACGTTATTTTGCACCCAAATTTCACTAAATAAATGATAAAATTTCATTTAATTGAGTACAAAGAATTTAGATATTACAACCTACCTTCCTTAGACAAATTTTATCCACGAAATTTGTGCACAACTAAGGATTTCTAGTGAATAGGTGTGGATACTTGGTCTTCATCTCGCTTTCGAGTTCCCAGGTAGCTTCTTCCACCCTATGATGTTTTTTTAGTTATTAACGAAATATGCTTCCTTCGTAGATTCTGTACTTTATGATCGAAGATTCTGACTACTGTTTCCTCATAATAGCATCATCTTGAATATTCACTTCCTCCCAGTGGATGATGTGAGAGGGGTCAGGTTCGTACTTTCTCAACATGGATACATAGAATACGTTATGAATTGAAGTTATTTGGTTTGGTAGGTCCAACTCATAAGCACATTCCCCAATTGTTCTAAGTATTTCAAAAGGTCCAAAAAACCTCAGGGATAACTTTCCTTTGAATTTGAACCTCTTGATGCCCTTCTGAGGACTAAAAATACCTTGTCCTAAGCTTAAAACTCTAGTGGTCTTCTCCTCTTGTTAGCATAGCTCTTCTGATGACTCTGTGCTGTAATCGACCTCTTCTATATTAACTTGACTTGGTTATTTATTTCTTCCACCAAATCTGGTCGAGTTAATGCATAATCCTCAAGTTTAGCCCAACAGGTAAGTGATCTGCAGGGCCTTCCATAAAGAGCCTCGAATGGAGCCATGTTAATACTCGCCTGATAACTATTCTTATTGGCAAACTCTACCAGGTATAAGTATTTGCTCCAATTTCCCTTGAAGTCTAAAACACAAGATCTCAACATATCCTCTAAAATTTAGATAACTCTCTAAGACTGACTATCAGTCTGAGGGTGAAATGTTGTACTCATGGTGAGCTTAGTACCCGTCTTCTGTGGATTCTGTTAGAATTGTGAAGGGAAGCGAGAGTTTTTGTTAGACAAAATAGTCTTGGGCACACCATGAAGCTTGAAGATTTCTTTCACATAGATTTATCCCAGCTTACGAACTTGGTCTGTGGATCTAACTGGCAAGAAGTGAGTCACTTTGGTGAGACGATCCACAATCACCCAAACTGTATCTTCTCCTTTCTGATTCTTGGGTAAATGACTGACAAAATCCATGGCAATATTATCCTACTTCCATTTAGGGATAGGGAGTGGTTGTAACATTCTAGAGGGTTTCTGATGTTCTGCTTTCACTTGTTGACATCTTAAGCACTTAAAGACGTATTTGGCTATGTCCCTTTTCATTCCTCTCCACGAATAGGTTTTCCTGAGGTTCTGGTACACCTTATCACCACCAGGATGCATTGTATACTTGGTCTAGTGAATCTCATCCAGTATGGTCTGCTTGTTCTGTCCATTCTAAGATACACAGGTCCTCTCTTCGAACCTTACGATATTCTCAACATCTAACCTAAAGTCAGAAAGCTTACCCTATTCAACTCCTTCTATGAATCCCACAAGCTACTTCTTTTGCCTTTGTTCTTCCCTAATCTGATGTAGTAGATTTGGTTGGCAAGACATACTGTAAAGGTAGGCTTGCTTGTCATTCAAGGTTATTCCCAACCTCAAGTCTTCGATTAACTAGTATATCTAGCCCTTTTCTTCTTCCTGGTGGTTGAACTTTCTACTCAAGGCATCAGCCACTACAGTGGCCTTCCTTGGATGGTAGTGTAATTGGAAATCATAGTCTTTGAAGAACTCCATCCACCTACGTTGCTTGAGGTTCAACTCTTTCTGGTTGTAGATGTACTCCAATCTCTAATGATCTAAAAATATATCAAATTTTTCACTATAAAGGTAGTGTCTCCAAATCTTTAGGGCAAATACGATGGCTGCTAATTTTAGGTCGTGAGTAAGGTAATTCTTCTCATGGACCTTCAGTTGTCGTGAGACATAAGCAACTACTCGTCTTTCTTGCATCAACACTGCTCCAAGTCCACTCAGCGAGGCATCAGTATAGAGGGTATAGGTAACACCATGGGTTGGAGTAACTAGGATAAGGGCCGTAGTTAATCTTTTTTTTCAGTTCTTGGAATGATTGTTCACACTTCTCATTCCAATCTGTAACACCCCGATTTTTCAATCGGACCTCCTGTCACGTGTTATCTCACGTATGGATCGTCGCCAGTTGAAAATCGAGATGCTACTTAAATTTCCCTTCAGTCAAAAATCTTTTTCTACAATTTCAATTTTCAAATCAGGTAGTAGTTTTCAGAAAAATATTTCAAAGTACATTTTGCATAAAACCAAAAGATCAAAATAATTTCTCAATAATTCACCAAATTTCTGCAGTTAAATAAGACAACTTAAATAAGAGATTACGAATCATAAATCACGCAGCGGAATCACTTTAAAACTTTTATTAAAACAGAAAATGTTAAACATATAATATTATTCAATAATCTGATCAACTGAATTTAAAATCAAAATAAATACATAAAAATTGTTTTAGTAGAAATAAATAAAATACGATCTCCAAAGCCACCCACCCTCGAAGACCTTCCCATGAGGTGTCCAATAGACAGTGCGAGTCTTTTGATGTATACTGCTGTGTACTACATCCAGGTGTTCCTAAAAAATAAAATGGGAATAAGCTCGAAAGCCTAGTGGATCGCATTATATAGACCTAATCCAAAACATTACAAACACTTTCAAACATTAGGCATTTCAAACATTCATTTAGTTTTGGTCGAAGTCTGAGATCAGAAGAGGGTTGGGATGCCTCTCGGTATTTCCCATGATCTCGTCTAATAATAGAAAGTTTTGAATACTATCTAAAATTAGTCATATCATCAGTATCACAGTCTAAGAAAGTGTACTTACTGCAGCTCGTACTGTTTCTCAAAGACTTCGAGTTGTCGCAGGCAGCTCAAGGATGAAAATACTTATAATTCGTCTTGTAGCTCAGTAATCTCAAGCTGTGGCATATAGGAGATACCACCTCGATCCGCTTCAGGCTCGTCGATCGCACCGGTATGTGGATTCTTAATAGCCCATTGTCTTATTTTAGTTTTACAAATAAGCATCAATAAAAGAAAAACATCACACAACGTAATGAGGAATTAATAAAATTCGTATGAAAATTAATATCAATTCGAATAAATAATCAATGTCATAAAATGCAATTTACATGGTGTTCGAATGAATAAATAATACTATTGAATGCGTTCTATTTATGCAAATTATGAATCAATCAAGCATAAAATGAATTTGTTAATTATTCACTATACTATCAAGCAAACATCATCATTCCGACACATCAAACATGCTCAATAAATTTTTCAATGAAATTATAATTCATCTAAAACTATTACCCAAATATTTTGAATCTTAAATCTATATAATACATAAAAGTAAGGAAGTCACGCCCACCTGATTCTGTCGATCTTCAGAGTGACCTTGCTTTCCTTCGAGTTATTCGGTACTCTAACTTGTAAAATCTGTAATTCAATAATTAATGAGATTTTCTAAGTTCTTAATTCACATTTAATCTTATTCAAAATATTTTTAAACATAAATAATTTCTAAATTAATTACGTAGTCTAGATATCAGTTTTAACTAATTTAGGATTATTCTTAAATGCTAGAATTGTAAATATTCTGAATTAAATAATTTTCTAAGTCCTCTGAATTTTCACAATTTGAAATTTAAAACTTTAATAATTTATTTCCAAGCTTCTACATTTATTCATTTTTAAATAAGTTTACTTAGATCCAAGAAATTAATTTAGAATCACTAAAATTAAATTTTGAGTTCTAAAAATAAATAACTTATGTTCAATAAATCTTATTTTACTTAAAATAAGATTTTTGTATCTAATATTTAAACTAAGTCTCAAATTTCTATTTTATTACTTAAAAATCTCCATAGATTTAAATAACCTATTTATATCATAAATAAATTAGTTACGAACAAAATAAGACTTCTGACTATTATAAGTTTAGTTTCAGGGCCTAAAATTTTATTCTTTTCTTATAAAAGATTTTAAATTTCTAAGGGTTTATTTTTTAAGTTTTCAACCAATTTGAATAATTAGATTTTTTTTTATCTTCTAATATTATTCTTCATCTATTATATAATTTTTTTTCTAATTGATTTATGATTTTATCAATGAAATCTTTTAATTTAGATTTCAAAAAAAATGAACTTCCTTTCAAATTTTCTAAACTTTTTAAATTTAAGCTAAATTATTTTTATAATTTATTCTAAATTAATTTTAGTTCGAGATCACAAAATTTACTAAAATAAAATAAATTTATTTTAATACCCTTCTTTGTCTTCTTCGTGCAAGCGATGCCCCACGACGGAGTTCGTTGTTGCATGTCGCCCTTCGCGTAGCTAAAATTAAATATCCTTAGTCCATCATGCTTTACATTCTTCCTCTATTTTGATCATTATAATACCTTCACAAAATTCCAAATTTCATCCTCATGTTCCTCTTTCTAAATATGAAATTCCTTCTCCATTTACCACATCACGTTCATCATTAGAAAATTCCAAATCCATAACCAACGGCCAACAAACACCAATACGCCCCAATTTTTCAGATTAGTCACTCAAAGAAAAGTCTATTTCATTTTCAAAAATCATCACCTTCCTTCACAGTTAAGTAGTAGCAAAATACTCAAACAAAATATGCTCCAAATCACAGTCAAATAGCGGCAAAAACACCTAAACAATTTTTCCCTCAAATCACGATCAAGTAGCAGAAAAACCCAAATCGAAAATTGCACCTCACAAAAGCAACCCACCCCGCATCAAATCCCATACCAGATTTTCCCTTCTCCAGCGTTTGGGATTTTAGCTGCAACAATCAAAGTGAATTTCGATTTTTTTCCTCTTGGTCCACTAAGGGCATCTCTAACCCCAGTTTCAAATTTTACTCAATTTTGAAGTTATTCCACCACCAAATTATAATTTCATCTTCAACCCATCACTCCATTTTTTACTTCAAAAAAGAATATTCTTAAAATATTTTTTTTTACCTTCTTTTTATTTATTTTATTATTTTTAAAAAAATTATTTTTATACATAAATTTTATTTCGCATATTTATTCAACATTATGTTTAAAATATTATGTTACAAAATTTTATTTTATGTATTATGTTTCATATTATATTTTTATTATGTATTATGTAAATTTGTTTAAAAAAAATTACAACCTTCAATTTTATATCTAATATCAATTTTATGGTATTAAAATTTTAAATATATACAAAATATAAAAAATATCAAATTTAAAAAATATAATTAAATATAATAAAACATGTTTATTTTTAAAAATAAAGAATAAAAATAAGTCTAAAATAATAAAATTCGATAATATAAAAATAAATAATATAACTAAAAATTTTAAAATAATTAATTTTGTTACTTAATAAATATAATTTTTATTAAAAAATGTTAATTAAAATTATAAGTAAATAATTTTAAAAATAAAATAAATAAATAAAATCAGCGTCATTTGATGCTGCGTTGGAGCAAACCCAACGCCAAATTCTCCAACCCAGCGCCAAAATGGCGGGTTGGAGATGCCTAAGAGCAACTCCAACCCACGCCATTCTTGGCGTGGGTTGGAGAAATGGCGTGGGTTGGTCACTCCAACCCACGCCATTCTCTCCGCCAAAACCGGCGGAGAGCAACA
>JAJIYU010001041.1:0-40517 GCA_030144865.1 Tinospora cordifolia
TGACTACTTGAAATTAAAGAAATGATTTAAACCTCGTGTATAGAGGTTGAAAGATAGACTGACGACATCTGTCGCACGCCCGGGGCCTCGGCGGACCACGCGCCGAGCTTGGAGCCGCGCGACGCCCGACAGTAGGGCCACAGATTGACAGACACGACGTCCGGTCCGGGGGTCGGGGTGTGACATCCATTGGTTGGTATGTTATACCTATACCATTACTTGCATTATTCCATAATTATTCAAATGTTATGCATATGTTATACCGCATTTTATTCACATGTTATCCCTGCATTATTCACATGTTAGCCCCGCATTTTTGTATCAACAATTGAATGATTATTATACTCGCATTATTCATATATTATTTTTACATTATACTACAAAAAATATAAAAAGAAAAGCCAAACCAATTCCCACCCTAAAAGAAAAAAATCACGCGGTAATACTCTTCTTCTTCAGAGTCACTGTGGTTCGATCGTCTTCTTTGTGCATTTAAGTTCTTAGATTTTCGCTACTCATCTTTCTTCTGTTAATCTTCTTGTTGTTATCCTTTGGGTATTTGGAAACGAAATATCAACTTCTGCATTTGTGAACGAAATCTCTACTTGTAACGGTTGTTCTTCTTCTTTGTGCATTTTAGTTCATCGATCTTCTTTTTTTGTCTTTTTTTGTTAATCTTCATTTGTTGTTGTTGTTCTTCTTTGGGTATTTGGGAACAAAATATCTGCTTTTACATTTGAGAACAAAATCTATGCTTGTAACGGTTGGTATTCTTTGTGGGTTTGGTAACTGTTGTTGTTCTTTTGTTATTATTATTATTATTTAATTTTTTTGGTTGTCCTTGAATTTCTGTCTAAGTTTATATGCTTGGATTGTATTAAATCTTACTTTTTAATTATGTGATAGTTATTTATTGCATCTAATGTAATTAGTTAATTCCTTTTCATTTTATATCAACAAGCATATTATATCTTCTATAGCCACTATGACCAAAAAGAAAACTTTAGAAGCTGGAGAAGTAAATATTTTATATTCAGTGACATTCATAATAATGCATTTTTGGTCAAGTTTATGTGAATTTTATAAGTCAAATAATTATATATATATGAATGCATTTTTTTTCAAGTCCTCTAAACAAGCTGAGAAGAGAGCTAAGAAGCAATGGACAGCCATGTTAACTGCAATGAATCATTTTGAGAATGAAGGTGTGAGAGTGTCTAATGAGGACTCCAACTCACCAAGATCATCACCTAAAACAAAAAGTAGTATAAAAGCAACAGAGAGTGATAGCACAACAATAAAGAAGCGTGGACCCACTAGGATGGGTTTGGTTTTGGGACATGCTCCTAGAATAGAAGTTGAGTTCAATGAAAGAGGGCAGCCAGTGTCAACTAATTTTGAGAACCTATCAGCATCATGTGGCTCCAAAAATTAAAGAACAACTTTAGGGGTTAATTAATGTATGTGTATAATTGAATTATTTATTCATAAGAGATTCTAATACTTTATTTGTAGAAATTCTTTAATTTATCCTTTTTTCGTGCATATCAGACAAGATTTGTAATTGACAAGTCTAATAAGGCTATGATATTGCAAAAGATGGGACACAGCTAGAGGCAATACAAGTCCAAAGTTTCTACGACAATTAGAGGAGCAATGAAAAAAAAAGATAGAAACTTTGTAGACATTCTTAAACCTAGCAATGTGATACCTCTTACATAGTGGAATACTTTTGGTGAAGAAAGATTATCCGAAGAGTTTCAGGTTTGTTGTGTATTTCTTATATGTATACTTTAAATTTGAATCATCACTTCTTTTTCATTATTATTGATATTTTATTTTATTAGGCAACAAGCAAAAAGTTTAGTGAAATGAGACCTAGTCAAAAGCTATTGCACACAATGAGTAGGAAGGGCTATTCTCATTTGTAACATGAATTGGTAATGGTCTTGGCACGTACTTCATTTTATTTTTTCTCTTTGTATTTTTACATAAGCATATATGTTGTAAATGTTACTATTTTTCATATTTTAGAAGGAGATCAATGAAAATCTAGATTCAGTTGCAAGAGTAGATGTATGGGCAAAGAGTCATTTGAGAAAATATGGTGAGCCTTTAAATAAAGCAATTGTAAGTAAATCATTAAAGTAAATGATATGTAGTTATATATATTAAAATTATATAACAATAGAAAGTTATCAAGCTAATTTACTTACATTTATGTGAATGTAGGAAAAGATTAATGACATTAGTCAATCTACCACCAATTCAATCAAGAGAGATAAGTTAAAAGAGGATGTCATTACTAAACTATTGGGACCTGAACGTCGTGGGCGAGCTCAAGGTCTTGGATTTGGGGCAACACCTTCAAAGCTTGATGCTCAAATTTAAAGTAATGGAAATAAAGGTCTTAGAGAATATAATTCAAGATTAAGCAGAAAGGATAAATACTCTTGAAAAAAATTAATGAAAATGGATACACTCGAGAAAAGAGTTGAAGCATTGACTGTCATGCTCTTAATACAATCTCAATAGGTGACAACTAGGCTTTAAATTTTCTTTGCAGTTTGATTTATTACTTAAATTTATATAGTGAAATATATTTTATGATATGGTTCAATAGCTTCAAAGCCCAAGTGGAAGAAACATGAATATGATACATTCGAAAGCTCAAACACCACAAGTAAACTATAATTTGAACCCAACTTTGATTATAAACTTTTATTCTTATAATGTTTATATTATCTTTAATTTGTTTTTGTATTATGTAGTCACAACAGGGTAGCAAGCCCACCCAAAACAAATTGCTTCCTGAGAATGCTAGATGCAAATTATTGACTTAACATTCCAAAAATGGAAGAGACGAAAAAGTTGTAGTAGTAGGAAAGATTTCTTTTATAGATCTTAAGGCTAAAGTTCATGGCCTCTCACTAGGCTTTGATTGTTGGAGAGTTTGGGTTGTAAAGGTAGTGAATGAAGATGGTGATTTATATAGACCAACATCAGAAATTCATTACTTGAGTTATGCTTTTGGAAATACAATTGCTTGACCAAAGAAGTACATAAGACTATTGTAAATAATAATTACACTTTTTGATGGATTGTATATATGTTTGATGGATTGTATATACTAAATGAGGCATTTGAAATGATAGGACAAATATTTAATAATATTTATTTTATATTATGAATTTATAGATACAGGTAAATATATGCAATATATATTGTAGTAAATTATTTTTACGATTGAAAAAAAATTGACAAATATGACAATGTTCAGTTTTCGTTGTAAGATACATGATACAACAACGTGCAGACGATTGTTATTGAAATACTGGAGCTTTCACAACGGGCAGAAACATGTTGTTAAGTAATGGACATACAACAACAACTACTTGACCGTTGTTGAAAGGTTAAAAAGTTAGGTTTTTCACGACATTTGCCTGTTGTTATAAAATGTCTACAACAATAGGAATGATCACCGTTGTCGAATATGTCTTAAAAGATTAAAGCATTTAAAATTGTGCGAACATTGTTGTAACCTCAATTTTTAGATTGATACACAACGCATTACAACAATAGGCTCGTAACCGTTGTTAAAGGTTAGGGTTTTTACAACATGCGCCTGTTGTTATAACATTTCTACAACAACAAACATAATGACCATTGTCGAATATGTGTTTAAAAATTAAATCATTTAACAATGGGCGAACATTTTTGTAACCTCACACTTAGACCAATACACAACGCTTTACAACAATAGGCTAGTGACCGTTGTTAAAAATAGCCAGTCGTTTAACAATACCCTGATCGTCAACATCACCATGAACGTTGTCGTATGGATATAACAATGAATAGTGCACGTTATTATAAGTGTCATTTCTTGTAGTGTAGAAAGCCCTACCTTCTATTTTAAAATTGAAAATTGTTTTTCAAAAAAAAAATATGTCTTCAAAAGGTTTTGTTTGGAATCAAAGATTAAAAGTTGAATTGATAATGGATAAGCCTTATCCCGTGTAAAGCTAAACACTGAAAGGGAGATGAGTTATCCCATCTAAGAAAACACAATTATTTAAGTAGACTTCAATTTTGCCACCCGATTTGGAGGTTGTCCCACTAGCTCATACAAGTAGTCGGAGTTGAAGAAGACAATTATTTTCCTTCAAGAAATATTAGAAGATGATAATTAAGGGCAAAGGAAAGTAGTAGAGTACAAAGATAATGTCAGGAGAGTGGTACAAGAATTGGATGAGGGTTGAACTTTCAACTGAAAATTGAAACCTTAGGTCTGGGAAAGAGACCTTAGGTAGAGACTTAGATGTAGCCAAGGGTGGCATAGTGGATCATAAATGAAAACTTTTAGGACATAGGTTAGAGATTGAAAATGTGTGAGAACATAATACTTGTTTGGTCTGTATCTCTGATTTTTATGTGGTATGAGACGCATAGGAATTCGAGGGTATGGACGAATCTTGGACTCGAAGACGAGCCATGTTTGGTAAATGATCGGTAACTTTGGAAGAGTTTGCTTCCTTATGCATGGTTGGTATGGGATGATCAAGTATAGTAGGGCTTGGGAAACTTTAGTTGTCGAGACATTTGCGAAATTGTTTGGGTGTAGTGAAATCTTAGGGTAGAAGTTTGTGTCAATGGGCAAGGGAGGTATGGGATGCTAGAACTCGGAGGTATAGATGTAAACTTAAAATTTCACTATGCTGCGTGAACTTATATGATTGTATGACTGCTTGAGTTGATTGAATGCATGCTATACTTGTTTTAAATTCATATATATATCGCACGTTTTGATTATGAGACCAAATCTTGTACCCAACAACATTAAGGGGCCTTGAAAACCCTCAATAGAACTTCAAATAATAAACTGCTAGGCCATTGAACGAATCGAGAACCTAGAGATATGATAGTGCAAACGAAATGAAAAGCTTAGAGAAATAAACTCGATGAACTAATATGGATAGGACAACTATCATCTCAAGTCTAGGAAAGCATTTTATATCCAAGGAAGTGAAAACGGGTTGTGTACCCTAGATTGTAACTTTCTTAACTCTTCCATGCGATACCTCGTCTGATACTAAAAATGGCTTTTGACTTGTAGATAATGGTTGGATCCAAGAGATATGCTATGAGAGCTGCCATGTCTAACAAGACTTAACCGCAAGGACAAGTGGCATAAACTAGAATGGCTAAGACTCAGATAAAGAATATGATGACAGAAGTCACCAAGAGGGTCATAGATTAGATTGTGAGGACATTGCCTTAGATGACACCATAGGTGGTACCACAGCCGCCGATCTAAGAACAGATTCTAGCATAGTAGCCAGTGCCAGTACTTGAGGTTCCAATTCGTCAGAGTGCATGAAAGGACATGGAAGAGAAGGAACAAAAGGATATGTTGCTGGAGTTTTAGAAACTACGCTCATCCCAATTTGATGGAACTTGTGATTGCATAACAACAGATAACTAGTACTAGGAGATGGATGAACACCTTGACGTGTTAGGGGTAATGGGTCCCCATAGAGTAGCGCTAGCTACCCATCAGTTCAAGGGACGAGCTAGACTGATTAGGGAAGAGAAGATGAAGGCCAACTGATTTGCCCAGGGTCTCATGATTGAGATCCAAAAGATAATAATGATAAAGGGCATAAAGATGTACAAGGACGTCGTAGAAAAGACTTTAACACTAGAGCAAGAACTCAACTTTGAACAGAAGTTGAAGAATAGATACAAGAGGCTCGAAAATGAAAAGGACCACCAACAGGCCAGAAAAAGTAGAACAAGAATGGTAGGAAGACACCTCAAACTCAGCATCAAGTACAACCAAAAGAATAGGCGAAGAGACTAGGATTGTGCTATCTATGCAAGCAAAGGGATCACCTGGCAAGGAATTGCTTGATTGCACCAGTTTAGGCTCTTCAACGACAACAACCACAAAATAATTAGGGAGGAGGAAAAAATGGTCATCCCTAGGGTAGACAACACCAACAGAATGCTAACCATGGGTAGAACCAGGGTCGTGGTCAGAACCATGCCAGAGTATTTATTGTTGCCAATATTCAAGAAGAACAAGTCCCTGCTGTGGAAGGTATATTTCTATTATTCAATATTGCTGTGAAACTATTATTTGACTCGTGTGCTACAAAATCTTTTATTGCTGAGAACTATCGAATATGTTACAACTAATAACAAAAGCTTTGCCCATGTCTTTGAATGTATCCACACCCATAGGGACCATTGTTACCTCAAAAAGAATGTGTAGTTGTAACCTAAGGTTTGAGGATAAACAAATCTTAGTAGACCTATCTGTACTACCATTTTATGGTTATGATGTAATCCTGGGGATGGACTGGTTAGACCAATATCAGGCTCAGATAATTCGCCCTAAGAGGTGAGTAACTATAACCTTACCTTTGAGGGAAACCTATAGAATTGAAAGTGATATCCAGAGATTGCCGAAAAGCCCAACAATAGCCATGATGAACTACTTGAAGCAGAAGGATGAATTCAAAAAACTTTATGTAACACCCCAACCACCAAAACTTTCAATTGGACTTAACCACAACACAGGCTAGGCCGGTGTCAGTTTATAAGTATAAAACTTGACTTTCCTTTTTATTTATGCCATGCCTTAAACAAGAGTACTTCACTGAACATTTATGATTTAATTTAGCAAGGCAATTATACAAGAAATAAAAGAATTTAAATTAAAATCTTTATTGATTTAATAAAATAAGGGACAAGTACATAACTTGAAATATAAATTTATTCCAACGAAAGTATTACATTCTATATATTCAAAATTTGGACTTCAAGTCCTTACATCAAAATAAACGTAGGAACTTTCTAAAAACTAGCATCCTAAGTATTTAGCATGCATCATCATGTGTTTAATTTCCTGAAAAGATAAGAGAGGAAGGTGGAGCACATACCCCGTGGATCTTTTTCAAACAACCAAATTATTAATTCAGATTAACAACACTTTCAAAATTCAAGCACTTGTAAACTATTAGGCGTTTCAAACAATATTTTGTTTATAATTGTAAATTTGACTAAAAGGGTTTCAAGACCCTTGACATTCTTTATCAAAATACCTCCTTTGAGTAAAAAGGCATTTCTTATGTCAAGTTTCATTGGACTTAGGGCCTAACCCATATTCCAAGTATTTTGGGACATCATCCGTGTAAACTAATTACATGTAAAGAACACTCACAACGGCCCTCATGTTCAGTGTGACAGTAGCTGGTTCTTAATCTCAATATCTTTATTAAATCCCACACTCCATGAATCATAAGTAAAATAATTTTAGCATGTTTAACACATAAACATTCAAAGCATGAAAACAAACACATAGTATGCATCATACTTTAAAATAAACCTAAACATGCATAATCTAAGCATGGCATGATCACATGATCAACTAACATGACATACATGTAAATCTAAAATTTAAATCATGTTCTTCAAACCTAAATATGCATACTAAACTGAAATCAAGCATATATGAACATGGTATTAAACTAAAGAAGTAAAATAGAGGTTTGAGAAGTCACTTCCACCTTAACTTGAAGATTACTAAAATTTTAGCAGAGTTTCCCCTCTACAACACGTCTAACACTCAAAGACAACTTAAGAACACTCAATTAAACATCATAGCACTTAAGAATACAAGAGAAGTGAGAAGGGTTTGCCAAGAAGTGGGATAGAAGAAGCAAAGAGGACTTGTCAACTCTTGCTTTGGGATGAGGGGAATGAGAGCATTGGGGGAGGGGAGTTATATAGAGTTTCAAGAGCACAAGGGGCACAGTTTGGCATGTGCTCACAAAGCAACTTTCCTTTACACACTAGAAGATAGATCTGCATGGTTTAGGAAAATGTATCTTTCCAATTCCCTAACGTGAGCATGGTTTGACAAGTATGCAAGATATGGTTTCCATTTCATGTATGTGCGCAAGATATTTGATTTCCTAATTATGTGTGAGAACAAAAAGGATTTAAAAAACGTACTAATCTTTGTTTGGACGTTAATCTAGGTGTAATATTATGAGCAAGGCAACTTTTCAATATGTTTTGGTAATTGATTCCTTTACTTGTGCACACCAAATCAACGAGATTTGACAATATTCTATTTTGAATTAGAAACTTTTAATTTTGTTCCTTGGGTGTTTAGAAACATTTTTCAACAACTTTTATTCTTGAATTAGAGACTTTTAATCTTGTTCCTTGGGTGTTTAGAAACATTTTTCAGCAACTTCAATTCTTGAATTTGAAACTTCTAATCTTGTTCCTAAGGTGTTTAGAAACATTTTATTTTCATGTTTCCTCACTGAAACTTTCCATTCTATTAGGGTGAGCACAAGAGATGAAGCCTAGGGTTTGTGCTCATAGGACGTTTTTGTGTGCATATGATCATTTGTTGTGTGTGCATGAGATCATTTTTTTAGGGTTTCTAAACAAGTATGGACATTTTACTTGCGTGTATAGAGTGTGGTGTACATGATCAAAGTATGCTCACCCAAGTGACTTGCACATGCTAAGGGGTGCTCATACATTTTTAGGTCCACATGAATTTAAAATAAATTCATATCGTTCAATTGGATGAGTTTTTTCCCATTTTCTTTCCTAATTTAGATTTCCTTAATGCATACCAAGTAAATAAACTCTTACTTGAGCAAATGAAATAAATTTTGAATGCCCAGGCTATTTGAGGTGTTTACTTTATTTCATTTTGTTCCCTTTTTTTAAGTTTCACTCCCCTAAAAGGTTTGTTGGGCATATTTGAACTTGATAATGAATTCTAGAAATGAATTGGTCTTCATTTATTGTAACTCCCCAAAATTTTATGAAGGCGTATACGTCGATTACTAAATATAAAGTAAAATATTATTTTGTAGAAAAATGAATATTTAAACTAAAAAATAAAAATAAAATAAATAATAGTTTTTACAAAAAGTAAATATAAAGATAACGATAATAAGTTACAAATATAGATTTTAGAATTAATAATGTTTTAGAAAAAAAATACGAGGTTTACGAAAAAGAAATAAACAAATTACAAATCTTATTTTATTCAAAGAGGTGCATATACTATGGTTGGAACTTTAAATTAAATATTGGTAGATTAAATTGAAAGATTAATTTGAAAAATAAAACTAGATAGCGATTGATCGAAATATTGGTCGATCTAAATATTAATGGATTCGATTATACGTAATCTATGGCTCAAAAATAAAAATCAAATATTGAATTGATAAATAAAAAATTAAATATTGGTTGATTGAAAAAAATATAAATAAATAAATAAATAAATAAAATTAGATATCATTAAATCAAAAAAATCAAATACGAGTTTGAAAGACAAAAATCACATATTAAGTGATCAAATATATATATATATATATATATATATATATATATATATATATATATCTAGATTATTTGATTGAAAAATTAATAATATCTAAAATTTCTATGTTTTAGGAAAAAAGGGGAATTTTTTTGAAAATCGATGTTCAACTGATTGAAGAAAGAAAAAAAAAAGGAAATTTCTGAAAAATTTGAAAGATTTCATTTTGGGCGGTGAAAGAATGATCTTGAAACAAGTAGATTTGGGATTTCTGGTGTTTGAGGAGGTTTAAATCAGCAAGAAGAAGATGCCCTGTTTGATTTTTGGTGTTTGATTTTCTAGTTCGTGGGTATTAAAACAGAAGAAGAGGAAAGAAGAGATTGTTTTGATTTTTTTTGGCGTGGATTTTCGTTTTGTAATTTTGGATATGATGAACAAGAAAGACAAGAATGAAAATGAAGAACGCGATTAGGGCTTGATTTTGTTTTAATTTGGGGGAAAGAAAAATCGTGATTTCTGGTTTTGTTTATGGAGCAAGAAAATAGAAGAAAATCGGGTTGTGATGCTTGTTGTTCATGATGCATGAACAGAAAAGCAAAGTCTGGTTTGTAATTTGGGATTTTTCGGTTACTGTTGGCCATGGTATGTGTATGTAACTGATTCATGAAGAACGAAAACCAGCAAAATAGGGGTTTCATTTGCGAGTTGTTGGCCATGAAGAATGGAAAAATAGAGATTTTTGTTGGCCTTACTAATGCGTTTTGGATTTGGGGTTTTTGTTGTTTTTGGTCGTCGTGTGTGTTTGATTTTGGTTTTTGTGTGATTGTTGGTTTGTGAATGAAGAGCAAGAACGAAGACGAAGAACAAAACTAGAAAAAATCTAGTTGTGCATTTTATCCGGGCGTGAAGAGGAAGTGTGTGTTTTTTTACTGGCCATGTTTGAGCACAAATCTGTGAAGAAGGTTATGATTTAGTTGTGTGATCTGGTTGGACGAACAGTTGTGTGATCTGGGTTTTTTTGCTGGTCGTGTTTGAGCAAAAATCTGTGAAGAAGGTGATGATTTATAACCTATAGTTTTAGAATCATATGAAAAAAATTAAGAATCTCAATATATGATTTGGTCAATTTGGTTTTTATTTACTTTCCTTATTTAAAACCCACTGAAGGCACTATGAAATGAAAATTCAAATCTTGGCCAATTGTCCTAATTTTTGGATATGTTGTTTATTTTGTTAGTACATGTCATCCCATTTCGTTTCAAGTTATTTCGATTCCCCAAAATACGCTAAATGCCAATTCTTTCTAATTTGGACCCCTAAAGGGCATTTGCCAAATGAAAACCCTAATCTTGACCAATTGTTCTAATTTTTGGATATGTTGTCCAATTAATTGGTCCATGTCACCTAACTTCATTTTCAGTTATTTTGGGTCCATGTCACAAAATGAGACTTTTGGAAACCTAACAAATTTAGTTTCAAAATGAGCTCGGTTTCATTTTGCACCAAATTTCATTGAATTGATCTTGAACTTTATTTAATTAAATATCAAGTTTTCAGGGTATGATAATATGCCAGATTATGAGGGTTCTACCTCAAATGATACCTCAGGCGGCACCACAACCACAGGAACTTGAACTAATTCCTGCGCAGTAGTCAGTGCCTGCACTCACGGTTCTAGATCACCAAAGGACTCAGGAGGACCTAGAGGATGAGAAGCAGAAGAAGACGCTGATGGAGTTACAAAAGCTCCACCCTCCTCAGTTTGATGGTACTGCAGACTGCATCACTGTTGATCACTGGTACCAAGAAATGGAGGAACATCTAAATATATTGAAGCTAACAGGTTCGCGGAGAGTAGAGCTAGCCACACATCACTTCAAAGGACTAGTCAGAAGTTGGTGGCAAATGATGAAGATGGATCCTAACACTAATGTTGAGGAGACGAACTAGGAAGAATTCAAGGATGTCTTCTACGAGAAATTCTTTTCAGAAGCCACGTTGAGGAAGCTATAAGAAGATTTCGTCTTGCTGAATTAGAGAGACCTGACTGTAGCCAAATATGAAAGGAAGTTCACTTAGCTGGCCAAACTCTCGCCAAAACTAATCAAAGTCGAGATAATGAAAGCCAATCATTTTGCACAATATCTCAAGATGGAGTGTCGAAAGATAATAATGACTCTAGGCCTAAAGATATATAGAGACATCTTAGAAAAGGCTCTAACACTAGAGTAGGAGTTGAACCTGGAACAAAGATTGAGGGGTAGAAACAAAAGGCCCAAAAATGAGAAAGAAAACAAAGTGGCGTAGAAAAATAATAAGAGTGGCAGGAAAGCACCACAAACTCAGAAACAAAGGCAACTTAAAGATGAATCAAAAGAATAAGCGAGGAGACAAGGTATGTTCTACTTGTCACAAAGGGGCCTCATAGTAAGAAATTGTCCGACTGCACCAGCTTAGGCTCCTCGACAACAATAGCCATAGAACAATTAGGGAGGAGGTCAGAATGGTCGTCTTTAGGGCAGATAGAAACAACAGAATGCCAATCAGGAGCAAAACAAGGGTTGTTGTAAGGCTATTATTTGATTCGGGTGCCTTGAAATCTTTTATCTCTAAAAAACTAGCTGATAGGCTAAAATTGTAACAAAACCACTACCCATAATTCTGGATGTATCCACACCAATTGTAATAATCCCACATCGGCTAGACCTCAGATTTGAGACTGGGTTATGAGTGCATATGCGGGTGTTTACTAGTGTTGAGGCCTTTTGGGGGTGGCTCAAGTTGGAGTCTCTCCAGGAGCAAACCCCCACAGTGTGTCCGTGGCTAAGTGGGGACAATATCGTCATGTAGTGGGACCCGGTGTGTTACAAAATGGTATCAGAGCCACCTCTGAGTGCATCTCGAGGACGAGATGGCCTCCAAGGGGGTGGATTGTAATAATCCCACATCGACAGGACCTCAGAGTTGAGACTGAGCTATGAGTGCATACGTGGGTGTTCACTAGTGTCGAGGCCTTTTGGGGGTAGCTCGAGTTCGAGTCTCTCCAGGAACAAAACCCCCATGGTGTGTCCGTGGCTAAGTGGGGACAATATCGTCACATAGTGGGACTCGGTGTGTTATACCAATAGGGACCATTGTTACTTCTAAAAGGGTGTGTAGTTGTGACATAAGGTTTGGGGATAAATTAATCTCTATCAACCTATGTACTTTACCATTTTATGGCTATAATGTAATGTTAGGGATGGACTGGTTAGATTAATATTAGGCTTAGATAGATTGTCCGAAGAGGTGAGTAACCATAATTTTACTTTCTGGAGAAACCTACAAAATAAATGGTGATATGCGAAGATTACCGAGAAGCCTAATGATAGCTATGTTGAACTGCCTGAAGTAGAAAGATGAGTTCGAGAAACTTTATGAGTAAGAACCTATAAAACAAAGAGGAATCCAGGATTAAGCAGTTGTTAGTGAGTACAAAGACGTTTTCCTAGATGACTTACCCAAACTACCACCTACTAAAGAAGTAGACTTCAAGATTGAACTTTACCCTGGAACCAACCCTATAGCTATACCTTCGTACAAGATGGCACTAGTAGAGTTGATTGAGTTAAAGACTTAGCTAGATGAGCTTTGAAGAAAAGGCTTCATTAGGCCAAGCGAATCACCATGGGGACCTCCAGTGCTATTCGTGAAGAAGAAATATGGGTCTATGAGGCTGTATGGTGACTACTAGAAACTGAACCAAGCAACCGTAAAGAACTACCAAGGATTGATGACCTATTCAATTAATTAAGAGGAGCCACTCACTTCTCAAAGATTGATCTTAGGTGATGATATCACCAAATGATAATTGAGGAGTCTAATATACACAAGACAACCTTCATAACACAATATGGATACTTTGAGTTCATTGTGATGCCATTGAATTTCGCCAATGCCCCAATGACAATCATGGATTTGATAAACAAAGTGTTTAGACAAAACCTCAACCAGTTTGTAGTGGTATTCATGGATAAAATCCTGATTTACTCTAAGTCAGAAGCTGAACACTTAGAATACTTGAGATTGGTGTTTGAGACCCTTAGAAGACTAATTGTATACCAAGTTCAGCAAGTGTGAATTTTGGATGAAGAGGGTTAAGTTCCTTAGTCGCGTAGTATCAACAAAAGGCATCTCTATAGATTTGGAGAAGGTGGAAGCTGTCATGGACTAAAAAAAATAAAAGAAAGTTACAAAGATCGAGAGTTTCTTAGGTTTAGCTGGATATTACCAAAGATTCATCCAAGATTTCTCCAAGTTAGCAACCCATGACCAAGTTAACCATTAAAGAGTTAAGTTCACATGGAATGAGAAATGTGAACAAGCATTCCAAGAACTAAAGAGGAGATTGACTACAACCCCCATCCTAGTCATTGCAACTCATGGTATCACATATGTTTTGTCTACGAATGCTTCACAATGTGGATTGGGAGCAATCTTGATGCAAGATGGAAAGGTTGTTGCATATGCCTTGCGACAATTGAAAATCCATGATTAGAACTACCCAACACATGACTTGGAGTTTGTAGTTATAGTCTGTGCCCTAAAAACTTGGAGATACTATCTTTATGGTGAAAAAATTGATCTGTTTTTGGATCACAAGAACTTGAAGTACATTTACACCTAGAAAGAGTTAAACCTCAAGCAACAAAGATGGATAAAATTTCTTAAGGATTATGACTTCCAACTACACTACCATCTAGGGAAGACCAATGTAGTGGCCAATACCTTGAGTAGGAAGTACAATAAGCAGGATGAGGAGAAAGGTCAAATGTACCAATTAATCAAGGAGTTCAATTTGGGCATAAACTTAGATGAGAACCAGGCCTACCTTTACAACATGTCTTGCCAACCAAATCTTCTACATCAGATCATAGATGAACAAAAGCAAACAATTGGCTCATAAGCTTGATAAAAGGAGTTGAACAAGGTAAGCAAGCTAACTTTAGGCTTGATGATGAAAATACCCTAAGGCTCAAAAATAGAATCTGTGTACCCCAAACTAGACATAGTAAGCAGGCCATATTGGATGAGGCCTATCTGACTAAGTATATGATGCATCCTAGCGGTGACAAGACATATCAAAACCTCAAAAAACCTACTGGTGGCGAGGAATGAAGAAAGATGTGGCTAAGTATTTCTCCAAGTGCTTAACCTGTCAATAAGTAAAGGCAGAACATTGAAAACCCTCTAGATGGAGGTGGGATAACATTTACAACCATTCTCTATCCCTGAATGGAAGTAGAACAACATTTCCATGGACTTTATTTGTGGATTGACCCGAATCCAAAAGGGAGAGGATATGTATGGGTCATTGTGGATCATCTCACTAAAGTGGTTTACTTCCTACCAATTAGATCCATAGACGAAGTTAATAAGTTGGGAGAACTCTATATGAAGGGGATAGTAAAACTTTATGGTGTGCCAAATATATATATATATATATATATATATTGTACTTTTACTCCTAGTAAATACACCCCCTAGTTTTGGGGTCACATAATTGGCTAACACTTCTATTGAAAACTACACTTGCAAAACTGTAATTCATAACTTTTATAATAATTCTGAATTGAAAAGAGGTAAAAATAATTTATCTAAAGTGCTGAATCCTTGATAAAATGGTATATTTTCTTCCTTCTTTTCTTTCCTTTTTTTTTCTTTTTTTTCCTTCTTTTCCTTTCTTCTTTTTCTTTCATTTTTTTTTCTCTAGATGAGCAACTTGAGTAAAGAATGAGAGAATGAGCAACTCTTATACATAGCGAAGGATTTTGGTGGGTCCCATACATTAAATGTTGAAGTAATTTATTATCCATCCACCTCATGATTTATCTAATCTTATTATTTATATATTTTGCAACCTTATCTTCTCGAACTCATCTATATTGACTCTTATTTATATAAATATATACACCTTATCATTTTTTTTTGACTTATCCTTCATATATATATATATATATATATGCAATAATTAGTTCATTTATTTTACTAAAGCATTTCATCGTCTAATAAACTCCAAATATGAAATATTTATTATTATTGTTACCTTCATTAATTATTTATTTTATTCTTCATTTAATTCGTTCATTAATTATTACAATTGTTGTAAAATCATGTATTTTCATTTGTAATTCATTAATTCATATTTGAAAATATATGTTGAACCTGTCGACGCAAGGTCCAAAATATTGGTTGTTACAAGATTAGATGATTGATGCGAGAAATAGTAATATTTTGGTTGTCGAATAAAAAGTAGGAGTGACTAAATATGAATGTAATTATGTCTCAAGCTACACGACAAATACGCCACTTATGACGAATGTTAAAGGTTTGGGAGCCAGGGTGTTATACCCGTACTATTATATCTCTTTCCTTTTTCTTCCCCAATCCTTGAAACTTTCTAAGTAACATTAACTCATGTAAAATGAGTCAATAAAGATGAACATTGATAAATGTTTAGATAACATAATTCAATATCATTAATCATATCCAAAATTCAAAGAATACATAGCCTTTGTGTTTATTACACCAGAAATAAACTTTAAAATTCTAACAAAGTAAATTGGGCCAACACCCTACAATTTAATAAACTCTCAAAATAATATCTAAGTGTATTCCATAAAGTGTTGATATATCAATTTCCTAAAAGATTAAAAAAGAAAGGTGAGCTTGAAGCTTAGTAGATCATTCCAAATATTGAAATCATTATTTCAATAAATAAGACAAACATGTCAAGCACTTTCAAAATATTATGTAATTCAAACAATTCATTATTTTTAATTGTAATTTAAACTGAAAGGGATTACCCTCTATGTTCGAGATCTAGGGAAAGAGATCATTCTTGAAACTCAAATCCTTCTTAATGAAGTGGGATCACTCCTGAAAACCCAGTTCACTTTGAGGTCAATCATAATACCCACATCTAAACAAAGGTCTAACATCATTGGAACACATACGAAGAAGTCCTTCCTCGTGTCGGTACGTGGTTTGAATCTCAATTAGTCTTTTATTAAGTATAAAAATATAACATTCATATATAAAAAACTAAACTCAAGCAACATTATGCATATAAGCATGGCAACATCATAACATCACAGATCATGCATTGTTGTTCATGTGAGTTTAAACATGTGTATTCTACATGGCATGTATAATAATTGATCATACATATTCAAAACATCACATACATGCAAGCCTTATTTAAATTAAAATAATAAAGTAAAAGTTAAAAATCATCTCCACTTCAATTAGGACTTCTTTTGAACCTTCTGTTGAATCTCCTTCAGATCTCCTCAACTGCTAGCACAAAAATTTGTGTGTCACTTCATTACTACTACTCTAATTGAGTAGCTAAAGAAAGAAAAGGAATGCCAAGAAGGAGGCCGAGAGAGGAAGAATGAACTTGTTTCAATTCTTACTAGGATGAAGAGAATAGGAGCCTAGGCAAGGTTTATATAGAGTTCAAATGAGTGGTATTTGGTAAGTTTGGGGTGTTTCCAGTATAGGAAACTTAATAATTCCTATGCGCAAACTTAAAGAATTAGCAAGTTAAGGTTTTAGGACTTACCAATTCATCTTGAGCAAACTTTGCACACATTATTTTCGAAAATAGTTGTGTTACTGCGGTAATAGGTTAGAAATTTTTCTAATTCATTTCTCGCGCACTTTTTTGAAATTTTTTTTGTGTTACCACAGCGATGCACTACCATTACCACATTAGCCACTCGACCTTCCTTTTTGGCACGACTTTCTTATTTTTTTGCTGTGTTACCACAATAGTGATTTCACTATCGTAGTAATGCAACAAAAAATGCTTTCTTTGCATTTGTTTCTATTTTCTTTTATTTCTGTTTTGCCTACTTTTCCCATAATAAAATATATTATCTTTTATACCAAAATTTTCACAAGATGCTCATCATTAATTTCATTTCTCATTTTAGCTTCTTATAAGTTAAAATATTACACAATCTTGTATCCCAAAATTCTCAAAGATCAATTCTTTTATTTGTTTCAATTAATCGAATTTCGTACAAATTTTTTGGATATTACAATTGAGCAACCAGCTGTTTATCTTACTAAATCTCTTCCTGCTTTTCAATTTTTATTTAAGTGTGACAATCTCGACAAGCTTTCATTGCCATTTTGATTGAGGGGGATGTGAGAATAGCTTATTAGTTTTCTATGTGCAATTTTATTTTTTGTTTTCATGATTGTTAGAAAGATTTGTTTGATTATAAGCTGTTAGTAACCATTGCTAACTAATTATAAAAAAAAAATATTTGCATTCTCTAACACATAGTATACATATTAGTTTCAAGAAATGGGAACTTGAGTTGAGATTTCAAAATCTCATAAGCTACATCACACATTAGTAAGAATAGGAACAATATCAGGCTCATATTAAGAAATTTTTTCGAAATTCATATGATATCCATATTGTAGTTTTGACACCCATAAAACCTTCAGCCATTATTTTTATTATTCTATGAGGTCTATCGAGTTGCCAATAAATTTCAATTACAAATCTTGGCTGGCCCATTGTGACCCACTTCTCCACATGATTTGAGAAATGACACCCTCATTGATTTTGTACTTGATGATGATGATGCCTCAACCATTCATACTTAGTGAAGCCATCAAAACCTTCCCTTTTCAAAAAGATGGTCAAGAGATGGAGATGATTGTGAGGTGCACTTACGGGTCAGAAGGTTAGGGATGACTATAGAGGAGGACGTCATTGACATGCCAGACAAACTTGAACCGTGGCCCCCAAAAACAGTGTAATACAGTTGTTACCCAAAGTAAAAATGGTTGTCAAATATCACCAATTGTGGCATTTTCTAAACTTCAATGGAAACATTGCATTAGGCAGCAATTTTTTGCACCAACTGCGACTCCTCAAAATAAAATTTCACCTTAACCCAAAAATAAAATAAAATATATCAAGGAAGGAATACATTAATTGCTTTTAACTTTGAATATCACCAAAATAAGTAAATTTTCTTTAAAATATTAATACATTTTTTTCTTAATTCTGTAGAAATTAGATGTTTACATTAAGTAATGATAACTATAAAATTATAAATTTGATCTTTCTATTATCTATTTCTTGTTTAGTTTTTTATTTTTTATTTTTTTTATCTAAAAGTAGATAGTTAATGAACATAGCTTGTATCCGAGACTTTAGGCACTTGTATTCCATAAAAGCCTCGTCTAGCTGGTACCTGTTCTAGTTTACACACTTTTATATATATTACAAAAAATATTATCAGATTTGAGCCAATCTATATATGAGTTTATATATTATAATTTTTATATAATGTTCACGACTGATGACAGATATATAGTTATAGAGAAATCGATTGGAAAAATATATTATTCTATTAGTAATTATTATATGAAATAGCCAATTTATTACTTATTTTAAGAGATTTAAGCAAAATATTATCTTTAATTTTTATTTTTCAAAACCTATATATAATGGAGCAAACTATTACATAATGCATAAGTGCATGTATAACAACAATAAAACAAAAACAGTAATGATGTCTAAATCTATGGCTATGAATGAATAAAAATTATTAAATTCAATATATAATAATTATATTTGAATTATGCGTTCCTTAAGTCAACTAAATTTTGATGCATGGCAAGTTCCATCTTTCTTTTAATCATAAAGTCTCATTAACATTCCTAAGAAATCAAATATATAGTAATTACTTGAAGAAAATGGTTAATTAATTTAGTATAGATGCTTTGAGCTAAAATATACAATGTTGATTTGAAGGAGACTTCTTCTAGAAATGGTAAATTAAGAATACACAACGTTGATTTGGAGGAAAATTCTTCTTAAAAAATATGACTTATTTTTCATGACTTTCTACTAACTTATTTTAGAATATGACTTATTTTTCATAACTTTCTACTAACTTATTACTAGGTATTATTCATATTTATTTTATTCATTATTATAGTCATTATTATTATTATTTATTTTAATTATTATTGATTATCATTATTATTATTATTCATTTGATAACAGTTATCATTACACAACTTATTCCTAGCCATTGGTGCTCATAGCTTATGACTGATATAAATCGTAGCCTAGTCTACGTGTTCAACTGCACCAAAAAATATTTGTTTTCTTAACATTGAAACAATCTTTATGCTGAGTTAAATTGTCTTTTCTCTACTATTTCTGCTATTAGATCTTATTAGAAGGGCTTGCTCATTCCTGGAGGGATATACCCATTTTCTTTATTATTCTTATAGACGATGCCTAACATGCCTCATGCTTTGATTATTTATGTCTTGTTCGAAGTTTTGTAACACCCCAACCCCCGTATCTTTTAAGTAGTATACATTGCCACCATTCTCTTGACAGTGGACTTAACAAAACGGCGGGTTGGGCCAGTGTTACATTGCAAATGACACACACTTGTTCTTTTCTTTTCAATATCTCGTGCCTTTATATAAAATTCAAGAATACAAAATTTTTAATAAAATCAAGAAAAATTAAAAGAGATAAAGAAATTCAAACTATTTTATTCATAATAGAAATTGAAAGTACTTAAAAGTTACAGCGGAAGACTTCAAAATACTTTTGAGTAGAAAAACATAAAAACTTTGGGCAACATGCCCTAAAAACTCTAAAAAAACAATACTGTAAAAACTTTTTAAGGACTATCTATATTCAACTGCTCCATGGGTTCATGTTTCTGAAAAATAAGAAAGGAATGAGTGAACACATAGCCCAGTGGATCCTTTTCGAACAACCATCTTTCATATTCAAACTCATAACACAATCATAATTCAAACACTTGCCATCATTAGGCATTTCAAACAAAAATTTGTTTAAGTGAGTCTCAGACAAAAAGAGCCTTTAATCCCTTGATGTTCTTAACTAAGTAAATAGGGCCCACTCGGCATCAACTTGTTAGTGGCACGTGTCGGCATCAACTCGTTACACATGGTGACCCACCAGTGGTACATGACCCTCAAGTACTTAGGTCTAAAAATCATATGACCTAACTCATATGATAAGAACATCCATAGTGTCGCCTTGACCACTATGATGGTACATGGTTATTATCTCAATCGTCTTAGATTAATTCTCATATCATGTTCTCATAAAATATACTTCACAATATGAAATCAAACTAAAATTTAGAATATACATAGTCAATTCATGATACACTTATAAAACATGCATCATATTTTAATTTAAAAGCCTAAGTATGATACTAACATGGCATGGATGATATGATTGCTCAAACATGAATCAAAACTAAAATACTGAAATAAACATTTAAAATTCTAGAACTGAAGTTGAAAATCTTTGAATTCAGTGAAAAACACACAACAAATGAGCATGCTATGAATTTAAATAAGAACAGAAGGGTGTTCTAGAAATTATTTCCACCTTGTGACGCTTTCTTCCGAGATTTCGGCAGCAATTTCTCCCACGTACTAGTGACAATGAAGATCGCCCAACTTATTTTTCCAATTCAAGAGAAGAACTTCCTCACACACACAAGATGGAAAGATGGGAAGAGGTGCCAAGGAGAAGTCTTAGAGAAAACAAGAGGAAAATTCAACTCTTATTTTTGAAATGAATGAAATTGAGAGCCTAGGGGGGTTTATATAGGTTTTCAAAGGGAGAAAATTAGAAAGTTTTGTGTTCTTCTTTGAATAAAACACTCTAATTCTCCTTAATTTCATACTTTCTATTTTTTGGAGCAAAATGAGTATTTTTCGAATTTTTTCGGATTTTAGAAATAATTTTCGAAATTAGAAACCTATTTTTTTCAGTTTTTTTTTTTAATTTTTAGCTGATTTTTCAGTAACTTTCGCAATTGTTCTCGTATTTTATATTTCAGTTTTATTCAGTTCCTAGGATTTTCCTTGAGACACGCATACGAGTTTCATCTGGGCCGTTGGATTGATCTCGGATCAATCAACAGAAATCAGAGTCTTGATCTTAGCTGTTGGATTTCCTCGAATGCATCAACAATTTGCGATATATCTAACACGGCTTTGATCTCGACCGTCAGATGATCCTGATCACAGTGTGTGGATCTCATTTCGCAATCAACAAATTTCGTTCTGGCCGCACAATAATCCTCGAGTTTTGTACACAGATCTCTGGTCGTTGGATTTTGATGATCCAGTGCACCCGAGCGTTCAGTTTGGTTTTAATCCGGTTCGTTGGATTTTGGCAGATCAATTGTGGACCGTAGGATGTATTTTAAGTTTATTTTTTTGATTTTTCAGTCGAATTTCTTGCTTTTTTTCTAATTTTTGCCAAATCTCGATCCCGATTGACTTTCTAATCCTGTTTTCATAAAAAAATTTCACATATCCTTGTATTTTTGGCTATGATATCCCATGTTATGCATTATATTCACATATTTTCTTCTAGAAATCTACTAAATTGATTTTTATTCCTCATTTGGGTAAACTATGACTTGCCAAAATTCTCATTCGTCAATTCCATATGATTTTTTAAGTAAATTCAAATTTCATATGAACTTTTTCGAGATGTTACAACCTACCCTCAGAAAAAATTTCGTCATCGAAATTTGTACATATTTAGGTATTCCTTAAGAACAGATGCAGGTACTTGGTCTTCATCTCGCTTTCGAGTTCCCACGTGGCTTCTTCTACCCTATGATGTTTCCACAGCACCTTCACTAATGGGATATCCTTTGTTCTTAGATTCTATACCTTGTGGTCAAGGATTCTAACTGTTGTTTCCTCGTACGTAGCATCATCTTGAATATTCACTTCCTCCTAGTGAATGATGTGAGAGGGGTCAAGTTCGTATTTCCTCAACATGGATACATGGAATACGTTATGTGTTGTTTCCTCGTAGGTAGCATCATCTTGAATATTTATTCTAAGTATTTCAAAGGGTCCAATAAACCTTGGAGATAACTTTCCCTTTGAATCCAAACCTTTTGATGCCCTTCTGAGGACTGATCCTCAGAAATACTTTGTCCCCAACTTGGAATTCTAACGGTTTTCTCCTTTTGTCTGCGTAGCTCTTTTGATAGCTCTACACAGTAGCCAGTCTCCCTTATATTAACTTGACTTGGTTGCTCATTTCTTCCACCATGTCTGGCCCAGTTAATACTTGATCTTCAAGTTTAGCTCAACAGGTAGGTGATCTGCAGGGTCTTTCATAAACAGCTTCAAACGGAGCCATTTTTATGTTTGCCTGATAACTGTTGTTATAGGCAAACTCCGCCAAGTGTAAATACTTGCTCCAATTCCCCTTGAAGTCTAAAACACAAGACCTCAACATATCTTCCAAAATCTTCCAAAATCTGGATAACTTTCTCAGACTGACCATCTGTTTAAGGGTGAAATGTTGTACTCATGGTGAGCTTAGTACCCATCTCCTTCTGGAGACTCTACCAAAATTGTGAAGTAAAGCGAGAGTCTCTGTCAGACACAATAGTCTTGGGTACACCATGAAGTTTGACGATTTCTTTCACATTGATTTCTCCCAGCTCCCTGACTTGGTCTGTGGATCTGATTGGCAAGAAGTGAGCCACTTTGTTGGAACAATCCACTATCACCCAAATAGTGTTTTCTCTTTTTTGGTTCCTGGGTAAACCATTGATGAAGTCCATGGCAATGTTATCCCACTTCCATTCAAGGATTGGGAGTGGTTGTAACATTCCAGAAGGTTTCTGGTATTCTGCTTTCACTTGTTGGCATGTTGAACACTTAGAGACGTATTTAGCTATGTCCCTTTTCATTCCTCTCCACCAGTAGGTTTTCCTAAGGTTCTAGTACATTGTGCATGGTATATTTAGTCTGATGGGCTTCATCGAGTATGATTTGCTTGCTCTGTCCCTGATGAGGTACACATATCCTTTCCCCGAGCCTTAGGATGCTTTCAGCATCCATTCTGAAGTCAGTATGCTTTCCTTGCGTGACTCCTTCAATTAATTTAGCAAGCCACTTGTTTTGCTTCTGTTCATCCCTGATCTGATGTAATAGGTTTGATTGCCAAGACATATTGTAAAGATAGGCTTCCTTTTCGTTGAGGTTTACACCCAACCTAAAATCTTCAATCAACTGGTACATCTGGCCTTTTTCTTCTTCCTGTTTATTGAACTTCCTACTCAGGGCATCAACCACTACATTGGCCTTCCTCGGATGGAAGTGTAGTTGAAAATCATAGTCTTTTAAGAACTACGTCCATCTCCGTTGCCTAAGGTTCAACTCCTTCTGGGTGTAGATGTACTTTAAGCTCTTGTGATATGAAAATAGCTCAAATTTCTAACCATAAAGATAGTGTTTCCAAATCTTCAGGGCAAACACAATGGCCGCTAGCTCTAGGTCGTGAGTAGGGTAAATTCTCTCATGGATCTTTAGTTGTCTTGAGGCAAAAGCGATAGCTTGCTTTTCTTGTATTAGGACTGCTCCCAATCCACTCGGTGAGACATCAATATATAGTGTGTAAGTAACACCAGGAGTTGGGGTAACTAGAACAGGAACCGTAGTCAATCTTGTCTTCAGTTCTTGGAATGACTGTTTACATTTCTCATCCTATTGGAACTTGACTCCTTTTTTGGTTAACTTAGGCATAGGTTCTGCCAACTTGAAAAAATCCTTAATGAACCTTCTGTAGTAGCCTGCCAAGCCCAAGAAACTTCTGATTTCTGTTATTGTCTTGGGTTGTTTTCAGTTCATAATGGCTTCCACTTTCTCTGGATCAATAGAGACGTCTTTTGTTGACACAACATGGCCAAGGAACTTTACAATTTCCATCCAGAACTCGCACTTACTGAATTTAGCATATAACTGGTTTCTTCTGAGAGTTTCTAGCACAATCCTCAAGTGTTCTAGGTGTTCAGCTTCTGACTTAGAGTAGATTAGTATATCATCCACGAATACCACTACAAACTAGTCAAGGTACTGTCTAAACACTCGGTTCATCAAATCCATAAAGGCTGTGGGGGCATTGGTCAAACCAAAGGGCATCACGATGAACTTGAAGTGTCCATATCTTGCTCTAAAAGTTGTCTTGTGGATGTCAGACTCTCGAATCCTCAGCTGATGGTATCCTGACCTAAGATCAATTTTAGATAAATGAGTGGCTCCTCGTAATTGATCAAATAGGTCACCAGTCCTTGGTAAAGGATATTTATTCTTTACTGTAGCTTGATTCAACTTTCGGTAGTCGACACACAGTCGCAAGGAACCATTCTTCTTTTTCACGAATAGTATTGGGGCTCCCAAGGGTTATTCACTTGGCCTGATGAAACCTTTCTCCCTGAGCTCGTCCAGTTGAGCTTTCAGTTCAATTAGTTCTGCTGGCATCATTCTATAAGGAGGTATAGCTATAGGGTTGGTTCCAGGATGGAGTTTAATCTTGAACTCTAACTTTCTTGCTAATGGTAGTCCAGGTAAGTCATTTGGGAATACATCCTTGTACTCATTGACTACAGCTAGGTCGTGAATATTCTTCAAGTCAGTAGGTTCTTCATCAAAGAGTTCCTCGAACTCATCTATCTGTTTCAAGCAATTTAGCAAGGTTAGGGTTAGACTCCTTGGTAGTCTCCACATATCCCCATTGATTTTAAAGATCTCCCCAGAAGGCAATGTTATGGTTACCCGTCTCTTAGGACAATCTATCTGGGCCTTGTACTGATCTAACCAATATATCCCCAAGATTACATCATAGCCATAGAAAGGTAGGGTATATTCCCAAACCTAAGGTCACAACTACACATCTTCTTTGAAGTCACAATGGTCTTTCTTGGTGTGGACACATTCAAAGTTATAGGCATTGTTTTTGTCACAAGTTGTAAACTATCTGCTAGTTTTTCAGAGATCAACGATTTTGAGGCACCCGAGTCAAACAACAGTCTCACAGCAACATTAAACAATAGGAACATACCTTCTACTGTAGGGGCCTGGTCTTCCTAGGTCTCAACCACGAAATTTCTGGCCTTGTTCTGACCATGACCCTAGTTTTGCCATTGATTGACATTCTGATTCTGTTTGGCTTGAGGTCGCCCATTCTGACTTCCCCCCTGAGTATTCTGTTGTTGCTGCTGGGAAGTTGAGCTGGTGCTGTTGGGCAATTTTTTGCCAAATGACCCTTCTGCTTGCATACATAACACAATACCAGCCTCTTGCTTCTTTCCTTGACTCGTCTTTGTTCTGCCCCTGTCTCTGTGGAGCCTTACCACTTTTGTTTTTCTTTTGGGTCGCTTGTTGGTCCTTTCCATTTTCGTTCTGCTTATTCTTTCTACTCAACCTTTGTTCTAGGTTGAGCTCTTGTTCCAAAATTAGGGCCTGTTCAACAACTTCCTTGTAGGTTCGGAGGCCTAATGTCCCAAGGGAACTTATCCAATTTAGTAAACTTTCTCTCGTACTCAGCTACAGTCAAGTCCTTCCAATTCAACCTAACGAAGTCCTCTTGTAGCTTCCACACTATCATCTCCAGAAAGAACTTTTCATTGAAGATCTCTTTGAACTCTTCTTGGCTCATCTTTTCAATGTCAATATTTGTTTCAGCAAACATTCCTACTACCATAACTCTAGATTCAGTTTCTAGGTTCTCAATCTATTTAGTAGCCTAAAAGTTTTTCTTCTAGGTTTTTTTCATGCATGGGTACAGGATTTGGTCTCAAAGAAAATAAATACTAAAGTATGCATATCACACAATCATACAATCAAGCAAGCATAGCAAGGTTCCAAGCTTCCACCTAAGCTTTCAGGTTCAAGTGTCTCATACCACTCTACCCCTTCTAGTTAGGCTTTCATTCAGAATAGAACCGCACCCAAACAATTTTGCAAATTGCTCGATAACTAAGGTTCCCGAGCCTACTATACCCAACCGTCCCATACCAACGAGCATAGAGAAACTCGTTCTATCAAAGTTACCGATCATTCACCACACATGGTCCATCATTCTCTGAGTCTAGGCTTCCTCTATAACCCCGAATTCCTATGCATCCCATACTATATAGAAACCAAAAATTATAAAAGCTTCCCAATCTCGTGTCCTGATCAAACAATTTTCTATTTTCATATAAGTTTTAGTCTCTAGCCTATGTCCTAGAGTTTTATGCTTTTGATCCACCGTGCCACCCATGGCTACACCCGTTTCTACCTAAGGTCTTTTTTCTAGACCTAGGGTTCAGTTTTGGTTGACTTACAACCTCTGTCTGGCCAATATACCACCTATGCCATCTTTTTTGACTTCTAATCAATTCCTTGCCCTAATTTTCCACCTTCTGATTTTCTTTTATCAAAAATAAGAGTGTTCTTCAACTCTGACTACTCATATAAGCTGGTGGGACAACCTCCAAATCGAGTAGCCAGACCGAAGTCTGCTTAGCAACTGTGCTTTATACAGTAGGATAACCCACCTCCCTTTCAATGTTTAATTTTATTCGGGACAAGGCTTACCTACTATCAGCTCAACTTGCAGTCTTTGTATCCAAACAAAAACATATTCAAAACATATATTTCTTTTTTTGAATACACTTTCTAAAACATTCATCAATTTAAAAAATAGAAGGTAGGGCATTCTAAATTCAATTCAATTCGATGTGAAGCCCTAATTTGGGTTTCTGATTATTGTCAAGCAACTAATATTTGACTTTCTATCTCTAGCCTAATCAACACATGTTTAGGCTTGATTTTCTATCTTAAGCCCAAAACACCTAAAGCCTCAACTCTAATACCACCTTTGGTATTAGAGTAACTTTCTAATTCTTGCCTAGTTGATCTACTAACTAAGCTCTGATACCACCTCTGTAACATCCCAACCCCTGTATCTTTTAAGCAGTGTATATTGCCACCGTTCTCTTGACAGTGGACTTAACAAAACGGCGGGTCAAACCACTGCTACATTACAAGTGACACACACTTGTTCTTTTCTTTTCAATATCTCGTGCCTTTATATAAAATTCAAGAATACAAAATTTTCAATAAAATCAAGGCAAATTAAAAGAGATAAAGAATACTAAAAAGTTACAGCGGAAGACTTCAAAATACTTTTCAGTAGAAAAGCATAAAAACTTTGGGAACATGCCCTAAAAACTCTTAAAAAATAATACTGTAGAAACTTTTTAAGGACTATCTATATTCAACTGCTCCATGGGTTCATGTTCCTGAAAAATAAGAAAGGAAGGAGTGAGCACATAGCCCAGTGGATCCTTTTTGAACAACCATCTTTCATATTCAAACTCATAACACAATCATAATTCAAACACTTGCAATCATTAGGTGTTTCAAACAACAATTTGTTTAAATTGAGTCTCAGACCAAAAGGGCCTTTAATCCCTTGATGTTCTTAACTAAGTAAATAGGGCCCACTCGGCATCAACCTGTCAGTGGCACGTGTTGGCATGAACTCGTTACACATGGTGATCCACCATTGGTACATGAACCTCAAGTGCTTAGGTCTGAAGACCATATAACCTAACTAATATGAAAAGAACATCCATAGTGTCGCCTTGACTACTATGATGGTACGTGGTTATTATCTCTATCATCTTAGTTTAATTCTCATATCGTGATCTCATAAAATAAACTTCAGAATATGAAATCAAACTAAAATTTAGAATATACATAGTCAATTCATGACATACTCATAAAACATGCATCATACTTTAATTTAAAAGCCTAAGTATGATACTAACATGGCATGGATGATATGATTGCTCAAACATGAATCAAAACTGAAATACTGAAATAAACATTTAAAATTCTAGAATTGAAGTTGAAAATCTTTGAATTCAGTGAAAAACACACAACAAATGTGCATGCCATGAATTTAAATAAGAACAGAAGGGTGTTCTAGAAATCACTTCCACCTTGTGACACTTTCTTCCGAAATTTCGGCAGCAATTCCCCCCACGTACTTGTGCCAATGAAGATCGCCCAACTTATTTTTCCAATTCGAGAGAAAAACTTCTCACACACACAAGAAGGGAAGATGGGAAGAGGTGCTAAGAAGAAGGCTTAGAGAAAACAAGAGGAAAATTCAACTCTTATTTTTTGAATGAATGAAATTGAGAGCCTAGGGGGGGTTTATATAGGTTTTCAAAGGGAGAAAATTAGACTGTTATGTGTTCTTCTTTGAATAAAACACTATAATTTTTCTTAATTTCATACTTTCTATTTTTTGGAGCAAAATGAGTGTTTTTTGAATTTTAGAAATAATTTTTGAAATTAGAAACCTATTTTTTCATATTTTTTTGAAATTTTTAGCTGATTTTTCGTTAAGTTTTGCAATTTTTCTCGTATTTTATATTTTGATTTTATTCGGTTCCTAGGATTTTCCTCGAGACACGCATGCTAGTTTGATCTGGGTCATTGGATTGATCTTGGATCAATCAACATAAATTGGAGTCTCGATCTCGGCCGTTGGATTTCCTCGAGCGTATCAACAGTTCATGATATATCTAACACAGCTTTGATCTGGTCCGTCGGATGATCCTTGAGCATAGCACTTTTGCGATCTATCAACATGGCTTTGATTTCAACCGTCGGATGATCCTCGATTACAGTGTGTGGATCTCATTTCATACTCAACAAATTCTGTTCTGGCCACACGATCATCTCAAGTTTCGTAAGTGGATCTCTGGCCGTTGGATTTTGATGATCCATTGTACCTGGGCGTTCAGTTTGGTTTTAATCCCGTTCGTTGGATTTTGGCAGATCGATTATGGACCGTAGGATGTATTTTAAGTTTTTTTTTCAGCTAAATTTCTTGTTTTTTTTTTTGGATTTTTGCCAAATCTCGATCTCGATTAACTTTCTAATCCTATTTTCATCAAAAATTTCACATATCCTTGTATTTTTTGGCTATGATATCCCATGTTATGCATTATATTCACATATTTTCTTCCAAAAATCCACTAAATTGATTTTTATTCCTCATTTGGATAAACTATGACTTGCCAAAATTCTCATTCGTCAATTCCGTATGATTTTCTAAGTGAAAATTCAAATTTCATATGAACTTTTTGAGATGTTACAAGTTTGTTCTTCAATATCTTCCAACAATCTTAAGGATAATTTAAGGCTTTGAATAAGTTGATGTTATCAATATCATTGTTTTCAATAAATTTGGATCCATGGTTTAAAATCTTTTGCTGATACTTATTGCATCATACTCCGAGTTATTTCTAGACATTTTAAAAGAAAAGGTAACATAAAATATTTGGAAGTTGGATGGTAATTGTTGTCCAAAATTGAGTTTGTTCTAATTATTTTATTTATAACAAGAAAAGGAGAGGTCGAGTTTATGACATTTGCAACCATGGAGATTGAAAAAGTAACCTCTCTATAATTTATATGAGCAAAATACATTATGAATTTTTTTTTCTTTAGATCATATTCTTGTTTTAATTATTATTTCTAATGTAATACCTCATAATTTTGTCAACAAAAAGTTATTAATGAAATAAAATTCATTGAGAAAAATTTTAAAATAATTGGAGGCAAATGAAATCTTAGTATTAAGATGATCTAACTAATTATATAAGGTTAGTGGAATTATCAAATATTATTGGTATAAAAAAATTAATTTATTAGTATGCAAGTAATGGAACAATTATGGAATTAATTATCCAATATAAAGTAAGTAGAGTGAATTAAAAAATTATTTGTACCTCTCTGAAAATA
This sequence comes from Tinospora cordifolia, assembly GCA_030144865.1. Lineage (NCBI taxonomy): Eukaryota > Viridiplantae > Streptophyta > Magnoliopsida > Ranunculales > Menispermaceae > Tinospora > Tinospora cordifolia. The sequence goes on from JAJIYU010001041.1 coordinate 30,065, forward strand.
AAAAAGATGATATAAATACATAGAAATGAAGAAATGAAAAATATAGAGAAACATGAATTATTAATTATTGGAAATATTAAAGAAATAGAAAAATATCTAATAAATACAATATAAGGGAATTAGAAAAGAGAAAATATTAGCAAAAATTAATAAAATAGAAGGATATGCGCAATAAACAATATTAGAAAGTGAAATTGGGTGTATAATTGGCAAAGTTCGGATAATAGAAACCTTAGAGATTAATTTTGGTAATAGAAACTGCATCCAACAGCCAGAAACGTGTAATCCACACGATCTAAGATCCCACGGCCACGATCAAGCCCACCCCAAATTCTCGGATGCACCAAATCACGACGATCCAATGATCCATGATCGATCCACCAGATCTAATGAACGAGATCAAAACTGCACCAAATGCATAGGAGCACCGAATCATCAGGATCCAATGACCCACGATCGATTTGCTCGATCTGATGGTCCAGATCAAAGCCGTGTTTCGGTGTTTGCAAACGAGATCCGCACACTGCACTTGAGGTTGATCGAACGTCCAAACGAGTTTCGTTGATCTTGCATGAGATCCACGTGCTGCACTCGAGGAAGATCCAAGCGTCCAGATCATAGCTGCATTCAATGATCGCAAATGAGATCTGCACATCGTGATCGAGGAAGATCCGACGGTCCAGATTAAATGATCCAAAAATAAAATGAGAAATTAACTGAAAATCCATGAAAATACTTCCAAAATTCTGAAAATTTGTTTCTAAATTTCAAAAAAATTATCCAAACACACTTGTTATTCTCCTATGCTTGGGAGGCACGAAATTTTGAAGAATTGGCAAGTTTTCTACAAGGAGAACACGACAAACTTTCCATTCTATACCATTTTGAACTCTATATAAACCCCCCATGCTCACCATTTTGAAATAAAAATAATTTCAGTTTTAGTATTCTAAAACATATTTCAGTTTCAAATTTGATCCTTGTTCGAATTTATGCATTCATAGTGATCATGCCATGTTTAGTATCATGCTTAGGCCTTATTTCAAAGAATGATGCATGATTATGATTGTTTCATGATTTGATTTTTAGATTTTTTTATATTCTGAATTTTATTGATCTTAGTTTCATATTATGAAGTTTATTTGATGATTTGAGATTTAACAAAAGAAGATGGTGAAAATAACCACGTACCATCATAGCAAACATGTGGGTTGCTATGGATGTCTTTTTCATATTATTAGTTCATATGGTTTTAAGACCAAAGTATTTAATTGGTGGGTAAGCTCCCTTGAAGTCTAAAAGTTTAATGAAATTCGCTAAGAAAAGTCTTATTTCACTCTAAGGAGGTACTTTGTTAAGAACATCAAGGGCTTAAAAACCCTTTTAGTCTAAAGTCTCAACTTTAAACAAATGGATGCTTGGAACGCTTAATATATGCAAGTGTTTGAAATATGATTGTGTTATTGGTTTAAATTTGAAAAATGGTTATTTGAAAAAGATCCACTGAGCTTTGTGCTCATCCCTTCCTCTCTTTTTTTTTTCAGGAAATTAAATTATGAAGACCATGAAATTTGGATAGTTTCCATTTGAGCAAGTTTCTATTTTTTTAAAGTTTTCTTTTAATGTAAGGGCATGTTGCTCAATTTTGAATAAGTTTTCTGCTGAAATTCAATTTGTATTTTAGAGGTTATGAATTTCTTTTGATCAACAATGTAATAGTTTACATCAAAAAGTTATGTACTTTCTTTCTTATGAATAAAGAAGTTGAATATCTTTAATTGCCTGAGGTAATGAAAAATAGAAAGTCAAGTGTGTGTCACTTGTAAGAATGGTGGTTATGTCCAATGCTCAATGAATGTGGGGGTTGGAGTGTTACATCTGAAATTAGCTACTTATGAGCTCAATGTCAATTATTTGACATAGACTAAATTGGATTAGTTGGTTTATTGGTTGCTATAGTGTTGTGAAAATCTAATTATATTTTTAGTTAAAATAAATATTATATTTTAAGAAAATGATAACTGAATGAACCCCACTCCTTATAAGTAAGGCAATTTATATGTGGGTGGTATATTAGGCCACCATGCCTCTCTATAAAAAAAGAACATGAAGAGAAATGACAATTCTACTAAGCCCAATGCAAATTTGGTGTATGCAGATGATATATTTGGTGTGATCATTTCTCAAGTAAACATTGAGATAATGTAAAAGAATAGAGACTTGGATGCCACGAGGCATAATTATAAATTTAAAAATATATTGTCTCTTGTGCCCGATTAAGGATAGAGAATAAACAATTTATATTGATTATTCAAGAACTGCACTAGTTCTTTGTAAAATGAAAGTTCTTCTCAAACTCACATTTGACAAATTATGTCATTAAAAGAGGTGTTTCATGCTTTAACATTGGAAACAACTTAGTTTTTGTATGATTATTGAGAAAAGCGAGGGTCAAATTATCATTTAAATTTTAATAAGGCTACAATGACCAAAAATAATATTCTTTTATGCGAAAGGATTTATTACTGTAATGATTGTTGGAAATATTGGAATCAAAGTATTTCTTATTATTTAAAAAATACATCTGTTTACTTTAATTTTTTAATAGTAGATGAAAAAAAAATATATGTGTGAAATTTGTACCAAGTAGAAAAAGTTGATTATTTTGACGCATTTTTACCTATTGCCATAATTTTTTTCTACTTAGAATTTTAATTTTTTTAGCTTCAATATACAATTTTCTTTTAGTACTAGTTTTATATTAGTATTGTGTCATTAATTTTCTTTTTAGCTTCTAATTTTGATATGAATAATATGAGTGAAGTTGGTTTATTTTGTGGTGTTAAATCATAAGAAAAAAAAAGACTAGTGAAAATATTGGTTTTCAATAGTTTATTTTCTTATGATATTAATATTCTATTAGGGAAAACTAAATGTGATCTTCTTGCTTAATCTGGATATGCATATATTATAAGAAGTTTGATGCATTTGATATTTTTTTTACTGGGTAGATTGAGCAGAAAGATATGGTCCAAATAATGAACATGAGACTAATATAGTCAATTAATGAGATATTTGAAAGATAACATAAATTATGATATTCTATGTAAAGGATTTTCTGTTGTATTAGAAAGATACAATGATATTAATTGGATTTCAGATTTATATGACACAAATCCACTAGTAGTGATGTGTTTCCTTTTGGTGATGATATGGTTTCTTAGCAATCAATTGAACAATCTATTATAGTCAAATTCACCATAGAGACAAAATTCATTGCTTTCAAATTGGTTCATCATGAGGTTGAATGTTCAAGAAACTTGTTGAAAAATATTCAATTATGAATTGTGATTGTTAAACAAATATTGCTATTGCAATGAATATTTTTCTTACAAAAGCATGCTTTGCTTGAGACATGATGCTGTGAAATAATTAAACTATTTTAATTAATTATGTGAAGTAAGAAGTAAATTTGGCCAATTCTCTGACTTAATCTTTAAAAAATAAAATCGAGGGGTATGAGACTACTACCAACTTGAGATATTAACAATAATGGTAACCCAACCCATGTGACTGGAAATGGGTTCATATGGGTAATAATGAGTTACTAGTTGATTTAGGGGGCACTATTATTATTTTATGTCCATCCAATGGTGTTAGACATGCAAAATGCAAAGAATGAGAGGTTGAGTTAAACTCTTAATCACATTTCACATCCTTTATAGGTATCGTATATTTAACAAGATACACTTGATGGAACGACCTATATGAGTGTGGAATGGGGCCGCTACTATGATATTTATGGCAAAATCTCTAGAGCACTCATGAACAACAAGGCGCAGGTATGGCCAATTACCGCAAAAATTGTGATGAATAGCAAAGCTTATATGATTACATCATGATTTTTGAGAACCTTAACTAATAATAAAAAACTTGGTTCATAGAAACCTAGTTTCACCATTTATTTTCTAAGTTAAATCTCAATTATTTAGGTTTGGTTCATAGATTGTAAGGCACCACATTCAAGGAATTTTACTAAGTTGAGAAAGCTCAGCATTATGTTCCTTCTGATATTTTCCTTTTGATAAATGTGGGAGATTGTTATAGTATTTCAAAGGCATTTTATCTGCTTTATTATTGTCTTTTGGAACATGTAGAGATTATAGTAAAAATATGATATTTTAAAAGATAATAATTATTATATTAGAATATAACTGTTATTTTATGTTACCTTTTGCTAACTTGTTACTGGGTATTATTCATATTGTAATACCCTAAAAATTTTTGTATTAAATCAAATAAAACAATAAAATTCCAATTGAGTGAATTTGGGTAAGAAATAAGACCGTGTTCATTTTAGTGATAAATTTAACAGGTCTAAAACCTTCATTTAGTGAACCTTAAAGACCAAAACTGACCTGAAATGGAATGATATAACATGAACTGATCAACTAGACAATATATCAAAAAATCATTTATTTGCTCAAAGTTGGGGTTTCATTTGCCTAAGACCCTTTAGTGGATTCTAAATAAGCAAAAAAAAAATGGATAACCCTAGCCAAGTAAAAGTTTGAAATTTTTATTATTTTCATGTGAACCCAAAAATATATGATAAAGGCCTTCATTCCTAGCCATTATGAAATATGAATTTTTATTAAATTATTGTGGACCCAAAGATGCATGGGTGATCATGTGCACCACACCCTACCCAAATTGCATGGGATGTCTCCCTTATTTGAAAACCATGAAGAATGATTCTATGTGTCAAGTATATGATCATGTATACCTACACCTATCTAACTACATGGGACGTTTCACCTTGTTTAGAAACCATTAAGAATGATTTGATGTACACACAAACATTTATCATGCAAACCATGCCCCACTTAGGCAAAAATGACTCATATGTTTGTGTGTGTGTACACATGTAAACAACCCAAATAGAGTTTTCAAAGTCCAATTTATGCTCATAAGAAGAATCCTAGCCATCACAAACAAAGAATAAACCAAAAATCAGAAATGGAAAAGTTACCTAAACAAAAAGATGTTCTAGCTTGGCACCAACTAAGGGAAGGACCATCATAACTTCATGCAAAAAACCCTAGCCGTCCCCTTACGAGTTGTATGCAAAACCTAGCCACTACCCTTGTGAGAAAATCCTTATCCAAGATGCCCAATCTGTGCCCTCCTTGTGCTTTGAAAATCTATATAAACCCTACCTAATGCACTCATTCTTCTTTCTTCCAAAACAAGAGCATACTAGTTCCTCTTAATTTTTTGTAGCCCGCTTCTTGGCAACCCTTTCTCCCTCTCTTGTGTTATTGAGTGATTTTTAGTGAGAAGTTAGGATTTTAGATTACTTTTATATTCTTGAAGTTGTTGATTGTTCTTGAAGTACATAAAAGAAAGAAACCTTTGCTGAATTTTTGAAAAAATGTTTCTTAAGGCGGATGAGGTTTCTTATACTTCTGCTTTGCTAGTTTGAGTTTCTATCATGTTTATGCATCTTTTATTTTAAGTTTAACACGTTTAATTTCAGTTTTCGACGTGTTTAGTCATGATTTAAATTCAATTTATCATGTATGCATGTTTTAAGTATAGATGACACCATGCCATGCCTAGTTTCCATGCTTAGGTTTGATTTGAATTATGAAGCATGCTATGTATTGTTTTCATGCTTTTTGAATGTTTTATTCTTAATTTTATTCTTCTGATCTTAGAGTCATGAATATATGAGAATTAAGTTTAAGACTTTGAAGTTTATGAACCACGTACTACCATAGTAATCTAAGTGATGCTATGGGTATTCCTTACATATACTTAGTATATGTGGGCTCATCACTAGGTGTGGATGGATATAACACAAAGTACTTGGGATATGGACATGAGATCCTTATTCCAATGGAATACAACAAGATGAATTGTCTTTCCATCCAAGAGTGGAGTGTTTTGATACGAATATCAAGGGATTAGAACCCCTTTCAGTCTTAACGTCAGCAATAACCAAAGATGTTGTTTGAATCACTTAATGTATGTAAGTGTTTGAATTTGGATGTGCTTTTGATTTAAATTAGTAATTTAGTTGTTTATGAAATGATCCACTTGGCTATGTGCTCGTCCCTTCCTCTCTTATTTTTTAGGAAATTGAATCATGAAGACCACTAAAATTATATAGGGTTTTAAATTTGAAAATTTATATGTAAGGGTATGTTGCCCAAGTTTTGATTATTTAAATTAAGACATCCACTGAATTTAGTTTCTATTTAGAGCTATGTAATCTTTCTTTATTTTAAGTATTTAATATTCAAAATATGTACTTCTTTATTGTATTGAATTCATAAAGATTAAATATTTCTTTTATCTCCCTTGTAATAGTCTTATTAAATTAAATTAAATTGTTTGGGTTTTGTGCTCATTATGAATTAATAGGACTTGGGATAATTAAAATAGAATATGATGCAAGTTGTGTACTTGTAAAAGCAACATGGCTTAGTCTGCTTTGTGATTAGAGTTAAACCAAAGTCTTGGGGGTTGGAGTTTTACACATATTTATTTTACTAATCATTATACTAATTATTATTTATTTTAATCATTATTGATTACTAGTATTATTATTGAATTATTATTATTTATTGATAACGACTACCATTAAACAATTTATTCCTAGCTGTTGGAGCTCATAGCTTCTGACTGATATAAAGAATAGCTTAATCTACTTGTTCAAGTACACCAAAAACTATTAGTTCTCCTAACATGAAAACAATCCCAATGTTGAGTTGAATTTCATTTTCTCTGCTATTTCTGTTGCCTAATCTTATTAAAAGTGTTTGTTGAATCCTGAGGGATACACCCATTTTTTATTATTCTTGTTGGTGCGGGTGAATTATCCGTGAATACAGTGCCTAGCACGCCTCCAGCTTTGATGATTTACATATTGTTCGAAGTTTGTTTTTCAATATTTTCTAACAGTTTTGACCTTTAATCAATTGGATCCCCTTCCTCCATGGCATTAGGTTTTGTTGAGATGGGCTTGTAAAATTTGCCCATCTATAATAGATCAAGACCTTCTTTAATCACCATAACCTCTGCAACTTCTGTGGTCAATACTTAGGGAACTTTAATTTAATGATCTTGTAATAATGAAAGAAATTATCGACTGACCATATTCATTTCACAACACGTAATATAAACAATATTTATCAAAATATGAACGATCATCACTAATAGAAGAGATATCATCTTTATCAAAGAACTGCCTATTGATAAATTAAAATCCTTTATTTTGAATTTGTAATTACGAAGGCTCATATTTCATATTCTTTGCATTTTCTTGAGAATTTTTTTTAGAAAGTTAGTTTATAGAATTCCGCACCTCAGATGCATGCATACAACAGTGTAGTCTACATTTGTAACCCATAAAGTAGGGGTATTATCATCAAATTGTCACTTCCAAATCTAATAATATAATTTCATATGCCATGGATTCATAACTATGTTTGATATTACCTTCCAAGTTATATATATCATCTGAGGGTTGTTTCATTGTGATTGTTTACTTGTAGTTTCTTAACTAATGATATGATGACCCAACAATTATGCAACTTGAAATATAAACAATGATGAGGAGTTAGACGGAGATTCCTTCTTCATTCTTCATTGGAGAAGAAGAAGAAACCATCATTGGACACTTCAACAAATGTGGCTTTTAGCAATGAATATTTTTGTTGCTAAACACTAATATTTTGTTGTTAAAACTTTTTAACAATAAAATAATTTTGTTGCTAAATTGGTTGTTAATAGTGCGTGATAGTAGTACATTAGCAACAAATAGTTGATTTGTTGCTAATAGCCTATTTGGTAACACAATATTTTTGTTGCTAAAATAATATCTATGACAACAAATTATTTCGTTGCTAAAAGTTTATTTTAGCGACAAAATTGTATACTTTAACAAGAATATTTTTTATTGCTAAATTATGTCATTAGCAATGCTATTTGTTACTAATAGTTATTTATGGCAACAAGATTTGTTGCTATTTAGTTGCTTTGACAACGAAAAAATAAGCTATATCAACAATAAATTTGTTGCTACTAACAAAATTTTCAAATAAACTTTTGGGTTGCAATATTGAATTTTATTACTAAAATTGTAATACTCATAATTAACTAAAAAAATTCATGAATATAAATAAAAAGTCTATTATAATATTCAATAGTTTATGTTTATAACAAGATTTCTAAATACAAAAAAAAAAAACTATACAATCCACTTGTTTTCTAAAATTGGTTCCTCACAAAAATCCAGTTATTCGGCTTAGTCTTGAGAATGAATGACCAAAGCATCTGTTCTCCAACATGGATACCAACTTGGAAGCTTCATCTTTTGCTGCTTCAAGTTTCATTAGAGAAGAAAAGTGTGTTGATAATGTTTCTTGGGCTTTTGTGAAAGTTGTCTATAAACACTTTCTTTGAGCTTCTATTAGCAGCTGCAAATATCTTTGTACCTGCAAATAAGAGAATCATGTTTGATTGATGCTAATCAGGTTTAGTTAAGATGCTTTAAAACTTAAAATTTTTATTAGTTTCTTCAACATATCCTTGTATCTCAATTTGTTCTTGAAGTTTCTTTTACTTGCATTTGTAGAGCTTAAGCAATCTACAAATTTCTGGGGAAAAAAAATCAATCATTCATTTGGAGGACTTCTAGCTATGTTATAATGCAAACAAAAAGATACAAAAAACAAAATTCAATTCTTACCTATTGATCTACGTATGATTTCTATCCATGATTTCTCTTCATCCACATGTTTACTACAAACATTATTATCTTTGAAATCTGTCTCTATGGAGTCAGCCTTTGAAAAAAAAAAGAAAGACGTGTGAAAATTTAGATGGTAGGAATTGAGCAACTTGACATATTGCAAATTCTCAATGCTATAAATCACTAGTTTCACCTTTTTGCTCATAATCAGTGCTAGATTATGATTGTTGGCTCTTTCCAAGCTTGTATTTTTGCAATAAAAGAGATGAAGGACTACTCAACATTTGAATTTCATTTTGATTGTAGCTTTAATGACTTTTAAGATGGTATAAAGTTAATCCAGATATACTTATGACTCTAATCAGTGTCTTTGGTGTTGTTCCTGCCCAAACTTAATGCAGAAAAAAAAGTAACTAGATGCACTCAACCACTAAGTCAACTTGCAGCTGGTTATCTATATAAAATTAATTATTTAATTACCTAAGTCAATGCAATACTTGAGTAATTGGTTGCATGAATCAAATCATTTTGTAAAAAATTTAAGATAAAAAAATATTAAATTAAACTAAGTGCCTCTAGTTTTTACTCTAATTAAACTAAAATTGTTGCTCATTTCAAGATCTCTCATTAGGCCAGTTGTGTCATAGAAGGAAGGTGAAAGTTAGGGATGGCATGGAAAAAATTTTAGCATATCCTAATGCTTTGATTTACATTAGCAATCCCTCTTTGAGATGTTTGTATAAGATTGCTGAAAAGGGTGATAAGTTGCATGTTACGATGGAGTAGAAGCCAAATATTTTAACATGGTTCCGTTCTCATTAACATGGTCAGCATTTAAAGCTTTTTCAGTTTGCTATGATAGAAATTGTTTAGTGGTTAGCTAGTTTATGTGGAGACCAAATATTGAACGAAAGAAACTCAAGGTGTGAAATTTTCACCATTAGTTAATTTTTTATCTTAATTATGCTAGTGCATCACATGCATAAGCTGCAACAGTTAGAGCTATATCAAGTCATGCATAAACTACAAAGGTTAGAGTTGTATTAAGTTGTCCATTTTAGTGAACAGAGAAGATGTTACTTACCTAGTGCTTTGAATCTACCTTTATGGAACATAGTTTGAATCTGAGTTTAGAAGGAATGCGATTATAGAAGACAAAAGAATCACAACCTACAAAATTATCCAAGGCAGCATTCTAGTTAGAACCACAAGCAAAATTATTTCACTAGGTATGACCAATTCACCCAAACAAAAAAAAGGAATTGAACAATGCTAGTGTACCCATGGGACAAGCAACAATTCTTCTAATGAGGAAGCACCTGAAATGCGATGGTATATAAGGAAGGAAATTCAATTGTTTTCAGAAGTTCTCTCTGGACAATTGTCCAGATCAGCAGAATTGGTCCACTTATTATTCTTGTGGAAGTCAAGAAAAATGCAATAGGTATAGTAGTCATCTTAATGATTGAAACACCTCACCATGAAATGTAACACCCCAACCCCCGTAACATCAAGCATTGGACCATCCACCGTTTTTCTTGACAGTGGACTACACCAGACGACGGGTTGGGTCATGTTACGTTACAAGCGACGCACACTTGACTTTCTATTTCAGTCATTTCATGCCTTAATCGTATTTAACCGTACATAACTTAAAATTAAGAATTTAATAAGGCAATAGTATAAGAAATA
>JAJIYU010001042.1:0-40097 GCA_030144865.1 Tinospora cordifolia
AAAAAAATTTGTAAAAGTTTTACCAAACACGAAAGTAACTGCTAAAAATAACAAGGGCAACGCTAATTTAATGAATGCATTCTCGAAATAGTTATAAAATTCACAATCATTATATCACTTATTACAATTCTTAATGGTTATGATATTAATTTATTAAATAATTGTGAGTTTGTATGATTAGATTAGTATTATTTAAAATAAATACTTTTAAAGTTTCTTTTATATATATATATTTTACAACTACAGTTATAATATTTGGGGGGAGGGGTTTCGATTCCTGCCCTCTTGTGGGGCAGGGAGACACCATCACCAGTTGCTTTAAGCAACTGAAGGTTTTATATATTTTTTAAGAAAAATAACTTTTTGTTGATAAGGTTAAAACAAAATTTTTTTAAATAATTAGTTTTTCAAAATTTCTCTGCTTTTACAACTAGTTTTTAACTTGCCCTTTCAACTTTGAAATTTATCTTTTTGATTATTCTTATTAAAATTTTTAATAATTTTAATAAAATTACTTTTTAAAATTATTTTGTAGTAAAAATCTCATGTAAGGACTAATAATAATAATGGTAATAATAAATTGTAATGTATACGTGTGCCTCTACCAAGCGCAACTCGTACACCATCAAAACACACGAAAGAGAAGGGCAAAAGCAGAGCCTGCACAATCCGCGCCCTTTTATTACCAAAATGCCACTGACACTTGCGACAGCTACCAATATGACTAGTTAAATTTCCCTTCGCTCTGCTTTAAGTAACCCATCCAGTGATGTTCTCCTTCCCAATGAAAACCGAAGCGACGGAGTGAGAGAGAGAGAGAGAGAGAGAGAGCGAAAGAAAACTCCTCGGATTTCGTCGCCCTTCGATCGTCCGAAGAAGAGATAGCAATGGATTTCGATCTTGAAAATCCATTAATATCTTTCGATGAACACCATTCCGATACCGTTCTGGAACTTTTCGCTTCTGAATGGGATCACATGCCCTGCGATAACTACCTCAGAAGCTTCAAAACCAGAGATTTCGATATATCCATGCGTCGCGAAGCTTCTTCTATCATTCACCAGGTAAAAACGAGCTAAGTTGCTACTTGAACATTATTTTTGCGTTGATGTTGTTAATGATGACAATGATAATGATGAAGTGCTCGTGGATGTAATGAAGGTGCAGTTTTCCTGCAGCTCCGATCGGTTCATACCGTATCTCGCTGTAAATTATTTTGATAGGTTCGTCTCGGTACACGGATTACCGGTAGGAGTTAATTTAAGCAAGAATCATCATTTGTTTTCTAGTTTTTTGAGATAGATTTGAGACCTCTGATTGAGATTTAATGCGTGAGTGCTAATGTTGCAGCGAGGAAAGCCGTGGATCCTGAGGCTTCTTGCGCTAGCTTGCCTGTCCCTCGCGGCGAAGATGAAACAAACAGAGTTCTCTTTAACTAATTTTCAGGTGAGTTGAGAGCGATTTGACGATGTGATTAATCTTCGTTATCGTTCAATTTAAAGAGCATTTCCGAATTTTTCTCTGATTTGATTCGTGAATACAGAGAGCAGGAAGATTCATTTTCGATGTACAGACAATACAGCGAATGGAGCTCCTCATTCTTGGCGTTCTTAAATGGCGAATGCGTTCCATCACACCTTTCTCCTTCGTGTATTTCTTTCTTTCTTTATTCAAACTCAAAGATCCTCCGATGATCCAAGAACTCAAAACTAGAGTTGAAGAGATCATTTTCAGAGCGCAAAACGGTATGCAGGCCAGAAATAACAAATAATTTTTTTTTTCTCTCGCGGATGAACTCTAAAATCTGGCTATTGCATGTTCCTGTTACAGAAATCAATCTGTTTGAGTTCAAGCCATCGATTATCACGTCATCGGCGGTTCTCTGTGCTTCTCACGAGCTCTTTCCCATGAGACATCCTTGTTTCAGAAAAGCCATTTTCTCTTGCGAATTTGTTAATAAAGTAAGATTTGAGTTAACCAGATCAAATTAACATAGAATTAATCCCTACGCGTTCTTTTCAATTATAATCTTTACTCGGTTTGTTTCAGACACGTGTATTTGTAATGCTACAGGAGACCCTGTTGAACTGCGTCAATGTAATGCTAGAGACCGTGATGGATGGCTACGAACCAACATTTGATACTCTATCGAGTTCGGACACACCAGTCAGTGTTCTTGATCACCGCCATGGCTCGAGCTCCGACGGCGAAAACACCACAGCCACAGCCTCCACTACTCCTCCTGTTGCTAATGTTGTTAGATCAGAGCGTGAGATTAAACGACGTAAGATCAACAACTTCTGTTGCGACGACAAGGCTTTCCAGCTTTCTCAGATTCAACACTGTTGATGATAATTTCCGATCGATCGAGAACGACATTACTGTCTGGAAATCGCACCAGCTAAGAACGAAAAGGAAAGAAAGACTGGTATTGAAACGAGAGGCAAAGAAAGTGAAGAAATCGAGATTTCAGAGACCAAATCGCTGCTACTCGATCTCGTACGATCTCTTTTTCGCTTCGTCTCTCACCTCCGTCTCTCTCTTTCCCCCCGCCCTCTCACTCTCACACATTTAGAAAAAACATAAAAAAAATAAAAATAAAAAATTCCAAAAGAAAAGAGACAAAACAGAACTTTGAATTTGCAACTTCGGTCGATGAGCTTGGTTGTATGCCTTTGTTGGTAACAGCAGAGAAATTGAGAGCAAGATTTATGAATTAGTAATAATATTTTTTTTCTGTAGATTTAGCTCTGAATTTTGTTATTTAATTACTATCAATACTTTTTTATTTCTAGTCAGCCTTGTTGACTAATAACCGCTGCTTATGCGTTTGTCATTTGGAGTACTGCCCGTTCCTTTAAAGGTGCTTTTGCTGGCACGTGCAAATGCACGTGATTTATGGTAGCTTTATGATTTCGTGGGTTGTGGCGACTGGCGAGTGCGAGATGTGCCTTCCAAAATTAATGTTTTCTATTGAATAAAGGCGAAGTTAATTTTGCAATATACGCATTTTTCACTTAAAATTATGTTCTTTTTCTTTCTTCCCTTTTCGGGTAAAATTCACGATTTGTTTTTCTTTTCTTTGAGAAGGAAAAGAGATGGGTTTTGATGAGACCTTAGACAAAGTATGCGGTAACTTATCAATTGACTATAAATTGTAACCTCAAAATTTATAATAATTAGATAGTCTTAATTATGTTAAGACTGCTATTATTATCTACTAGATGAATGGGCAATTTGTAATAAATGATTTAACAACAAGAATCAATTATTATAATTATATTTTGTTGCACGTACAATATCTATAATTATATATATATAGATATTGAATGCTTTTATTTTAATATATGTAACTCCTAAAAATTTATTCTATGTAACTTCTATTATCCCATTATGTCTAAATTAATTGTATTATTTAAATATTTTTATTAATATTTATTATGGTTGATTTGACCTTTCATTTTTAAGTGTAAGAATTTGTGATAACTCTATTTAAATACAACATGAAATTTATGAGTTTAAGTTAAAATATGTTAAACAAGAATACGTGTCATAAAAATATTAATTTGTGACATTCGAAAAAAAATTTTGTTTAATACCATTAAGAATAAATTAATTAATAATTTATAAATGAGTTTATTAAAACTGTATTTATTGAGTGATATGTTAATAAAATAATTTTTATTTTTGTGAGAAAATATTTTTTGATTCAATTTTTAATAAACTATTTATGTTTTATATTTTTAAAAAATTTTGAAAGATATTAATTTTAAAATTTAATTGATAATTATATGATACATTTTGTTGTTTTAAAAAAATATTATTAGATTTTACCTTTAAAAAACGTTATCTTTTTTTAAATATATATATTGCACCTTTAAAAAACATTGTGTCGAAATAAAAGTAAAAAAACTAATAATAACTTGGTCCCTCAATTTTTTTAAAAAGGTCTTTTAAAAAAAAATATTTTATAAACAACATATTGCTCTAACTAGGTAGGTCAAGTCAAATGAATATTTTATAAAAATAAGTAATTTAAACTCAATCATAAATGAAAAATATTTTTATTCTAACACTTGATAACACATGATTTGTTAAATTCAAATGAACATTTTATAAAAAAAATATTCAAAGAAAAATAAATCTATAGGTGATATATATATATATATATATTCTTAAAAGATTTAAAAATAAACGCTTAAAACATATGCTTTAAAATATTAATCTTAAAAATGTCTAATAGTTTGTACAAAATATAATACATTAATAATTTTCAATACTTTGGATTGATTTTAACTATCATATATATATATATACGTATTATAATTACATTTATTAATTAGTATTTGTTATATACAAGTTCATTATATTTTTTCTATGAACTGCATTAAATTTGCTCATGTGTTTTTATCAAAAATCATCAACTTGAGTTTACAATTGTTGCAATATATCTTGATGACTTAAATACTATGAAAGCTAGCAAAAATAAATAAATAAATAAATAACTTGAAAGAAAAAAAAAGAATTTCATATAAAAGATCTTGAAAAAACAAAACTTCGTCTTGGCTAGATTTTGTCCATCAATCAAATTATGTTAATAGTTTTATATAAACAGAATACAACAATTAAGTTTTCTAATAGTAGTTAGATAACGTAAAGTTGATAATAACTCTTTTTCATCCTCATAAAAAAAATGAAGAGTTTCTAGGTTCAAAAGCATCATATCTTAGTGTTATTGATGCACTAATGTACTTAGTAAATAGTACATTCTTAGACATTTTTTTTAAATTTATTTACTTATAAGATATAGCTTTGTACCAACATAAAGGCATTAAATGACATTAAACATATATTATGCTATATTCGATCAACAAATAATATTTGTTCTACTTTTTTTTAAGAAAAATAATATTGTTTTCACTTATAATGATGTTGCAATATCATAACGTATGTGAAACGAACAATGGTTGTAACTTCTTCAAATCACTGTAAGATTTTAACAATATATGAAGCAAGCCGTGATTGTATATAGTTAAGATCTATGATTCAACATATTTAAAAACCATGTGAATTAAATTCTGTTAAATATCATCCCACAACACTATATAAAGATAATGTAACATATATTGCGCAATTAAGAAAATGATGTATTAATAGTAACAAAACCAAACATAAACATGAACTTTTAAAAATTGGTGAAATTGATGATTAGCAAATAAGATCGAGTGAAAGTATTGCAAAATTGCTTCCAGAAGCTTTGTCAAGTACAACATTTAAGAAACTTAAACGCAATATTGAAACGTGATGATTCAAAAATATTTCAAATGTGACAAGAAGAGAAAGTTTACACACATCATTGTGAGAAAGTAGGTAAAAAATAAGTTATTGCTTTAGTACGCTATACTCTTTTTTTATTTGTTATAGTTTTATCTCACTAGGTTTTAATAGCAAAGTTTTTAATGGAACAGTCTTAAGCTATATAAGACTCTACAAGAAGTGAAACTTTTTCCTTGACTAATTTTTTTCACTGGATTTTATCTTCTAAGATTTTAATGAGACATATTCTTGTATGGAAAGCATTTAAAGGCCAGTGTTATAAATATATTGAATGCCTCCATTTTAATATACAATGTAACCCCTAAAGAATAATTTCTTTGCAACTCTCATTATCCTATTATGTCTAAATCACTAGAATTATTTAAATACTTTTATTAATGTTTATTATGATTGATCTAAACTCCCTCAACCAAAACCTATATAAAGGGGTTTTACATCATAAAAGAACAATTTCTTTCTAAATTTTTTTTCTCTCTCTAATGCTCTTACATAGTTATTATTTCTTTAGATTTTCTTCAATATCCTTTTCATTAGTTCTAATTAAATTTACAGTAACATTTATTTATTTAATAATTATAAATTTTAATATATAAAAGAGTCATTTTAATAGAAAACATTAAAATAATTATTTTAATTACATTCTTTTATACAATTATAATATTTACAACTGTCAAATTTTTTTTATATAATCCATTAACTCAGTAAGAATACATACATACACACACACATATATATATATATATATTATGTAAGTTTGGATTTTGTTCTTAAAGCTAGCTGTAATGGTCCCTTTACCATTATTTTCTGTGTTACCACCACAGATTATTATTACACGGGGCCCTAATCAATTTGTATTATAACTTTGGAACATCCATTTAAAATGATTGTAGTTATTTCTGAGGAAATGTTTGAACTTAATTAAGAGGCAGCATTAACTAATGCAAGTGAAGCTCTGATAGGATAAGAAGAAGATCGAAAAAAAATATTCAATAAAGATGGAGACATCTCTAACCAAAATGTTATGCTGACATTAAATCATTTATTTACATTTTAAATGTGTAATGCTTATTTATTTAATATCTCTTTCTCCACAAAAACATTGCCCTCATTTTTGGATCTCTTAAAAATGATTGTCCACTTTTTTTAATTAAATATTTTATCTCTAATTTATCAATGTTTAATTGCTTTTGAATTATAAAAATTTTTTCAAAATGTGGTTATGATTGAGTTATTGATTGTAAAGCAATATTAATGATCTAACTAAATGAAACTTTATTTCATGTCTGACATTAGTTGTATTTTAGAGATTACAAAGTATGTTAAGAAAGGTATAAAGAAAAGTATATGTAAAATTACTTATTAATTAATTTTTTAAAATTTTGTTAAAAGTTGAGATGGACACCTCTTAGATTCAAATCGAAGGAGTAGTTGCAAGAAAACTATAACTCCAACCGATGGAGGTTAGAGGTTGGATTAAGCAGACAAAACTCAATCCTTTTTAATTAGAGGTTTCGAGTTTAAGCGATGAGAATAGAAAAAATTATGTTAGAAGAACTCTTTCATTTATACCAGTTATTAAATACATTATATATTTATTTATTTATTTATTTATTTATTTATTTATTTATTTGTTTGTTTGTTTGTTTGTTTATTTTAGATGGAAGGTGGTCCAAAAATCCTATCCTTAGAACTTCCATTGGAGGGATCACAAGTAGATGGTCCCCTGCGCTGCAGATTGTTGCTGTTTGAGAAATTTTTGGTCCCAAAATCTGTTTGTAGGACAGGTGATGATAGTTACTGTACCTCACTAACAAACTGACTTCTTGAGGTGGGTTTTGTATTTTGTCTGCTCTCTATGAGAGCCCAATAATGTTTCCATTTATTATTTCATGATAGTTGAGTGTTCTTTCTTTTTTCTTTTTCTCATATATATATAAATACATACTAGTATTTGTATATCGTGTGTTGCCCATATTTTTATTAAAAAATATTTTTAAAATATTTTTAACTAAAAACAGGTTACATATTATGTATTTTAATAAAATTAAATTATTAAAGTTATTAAAAATATATTTAAACAGATAATTAAAAGTAAAAGTTAAAAGTTAAAAACGATAAATTATGAAAATTTGTTTAAAAGTCTAAAATGTAGGGTGTAAAAAAAATGAAAACTAGCTATTTATAAAATTACTGTTTTAACCCTTTTAATCATAAACTTAAAATTTTTTAAAATAAATATAACATATTCTCTTTAAAGGTACTCTGTGTTAAAAATAAAAATAAAAATAAATAAAAATAAAAAATAAAAAACTCTTTACCGTCAACTCTTCCAAAGTATTCCTACAGGTATATACTCTCCCGTTTAATATATATTCTTGTTATGAGTTGGGAAGGAACTAGATATCTCTAAAACTTCCCATACCCCTACAAAATTCATCTCTTTTTTTTTTTCTTATATTTAACACTAATAACAAAAAACAAATTAAATTATGTAAAAAAATTTTACAAATAAAATAAAAATATGGTTTGCAACTTGCAAAACTCAGTGATTTTTGAGTTTGAGAAAGAAGGAACAGACAAAAAAAAAAAAAAAAGGAAGATTTTAAATACTATGATACATTGGGTGGGAGGGTGTATGATAGATAGAGTAAATTATAAATATACCATAGATGAATTTTTGCTCAGCTGCTCTCATAAGTGTTTATTACCTTTCAACTAGTTGTATGCATAAACTAAGGGTAGGTCAGTGCTGGATGATGATGTTCATGAAATACACTAATATATAATTTTTAGTTTCAAAGGAAAAAAAAAAGTAAAAATGTTGAAAATTATGTCAAAGTTGGCCCAAATTACTGTAATTAATCATTTATTAAATAAGAATTAATATCTAGTAGACTACATATACGAAAAAAGCGCCAATTTTCTAAAAGTGTTTTCTGTATTTTTGGAAACACTTTTTTAAAAATAAGACATAAATTCCTTAAAGGACTGCCACGTTTTCTTTCTTTTTTTTTTTTTTTTGAGAGAGAGAGAGAGAGAAAGAGGACCTCTGCACATTGGAAGCAGAGGACAGTGTTGATGGTCCAAAAACACATGCAAAGATAAAAATAAATAAATAAATAAATAGTCGAAGATGCAGCGTTGGTTCTACCATAATTACACCAATCCTATGGTTGGGAAATATATATTTCTGATCAGAATATTGGTTGGGCACGAATGTCCCTTCTTAGGTGGGTAAAATTGTTGGTTGGGTGGTCCAAACTCCATTTACTCCATGGTGTGCCAATATTAATAAAAGCTACAAGGCCATTCAATTCAATTTGCCCGTGCAGTTATTTCTATTTGAGCTCTCTATTGGATAAGTAGCTATTAAATTCAATACACAACATTAATGAAGTAACGGTTCCATATATGTGCCAATTAAATACAATGTCTTAAATAGTTCTTTGTTTTACAATATCTGTAGGCATATACATATGTTTATTTCATTTTGATTTGTTGTGTTTTCTAAAAATTTTATTCTTGGCCAAATGTTTGATTTGGAAATTTCTATCATTTAATCAAACAGCCAAAAGTAAAAAAAAAAAAAAAATCACTACTTTTTTTTGAAAGAAATTCTCTATTTTCTTGTCTACAACAAGACACATTCTTTAGTTTCATGCAATAAAAAATTAAAAGCTAGTGCCATAACACTTCTGGATTTTTATTGGATCACTCTTTCAATACATAATAAATGCAATTCAAAGGTAATGGGATTATCCGATTAACGCTATAATTAAAATGGAGTTGTGGAGATTTATTCAAATATCTATATGAGTGTTGTACAGGACTCAAAAATCCTTGAAAAGTGCACATCCATCCAACCCATTTTGTCTCCGCCTGTTTGTCCAATTCACAATATTAACTGTTGCCACTTACACCTAGTTCCAAGTCAACTGTGTGGCTATCTAAGTCACCTCTTTCATTAAGTAAAGATGTGGCCACAATCCCATTACATTCACTCGGATAATTTCTTCTGCATTCTATTGTATAAACAAATTTTATAAAGTTTTTATTGCTCAATACCCTTTTTTAATTGTTGATAGCATGTTTAGTTAGCCAGTGCACGCATGTTTGGTTAGTCCCTCGAGCAAAGGCTATGAGATTAGTTCCTTTTTTTTTATTATTATGGGAGACTTGCACTAGTCCATTGCCCGAATAGACTACTTTAGAAAAAGTGCTCCTATAAGATAAATGAATCCATCTTATTAATATTAAGGGGCTTGCTTTTTAAATGGCCTGAAGTAGTGTGCAATAGACGACCAAGTTAAAAGAAATATTCTCATACATTTTAATTAGAAATACATATTTTGAGATAGTGTTAAATGTCTTTTACAATTAGATTCAACTAAACTGTCTAAAAGTAAACAATCTTGTTAACAATCAAATTGTTTTTTACTGCCTTAATTTGAGATGATACTTACACTGAACTAATTTGTTTTACTTTAATATCTAATTCTCCCATATGAACTTTTTTTTTTCACAATCTATTTTTACAATAGTGTGAATGGTCTAAAATGAATTGAACTACAAAACCACTTAATCATCCATTGTGAAGGGATTCTGGCTAGTGGAACTTCTAGTGGCATACTTTCACTTCCACGCCTGAATCTCTTGATCATTTTAGAGTTGCCTACTACACATGACCCAGAGTCCATCCAAAGGACCTCAAGATGAGGATCTTCATTATTTATTTTTTATTTTTTTAAAAAATAAATAAATAGATAAATAAAATTTTTATAGACAAAAAAGATTTAGAAATGCGTGATTTATTATTATTATTTATTCTTTTCTTTAGGAGACGCTTGGGTTGAAGGGCATATTAATGGGGAACTCCGAAGCGTCACCATCAGAGCACGGCGGCCTCCCTAGTCCACAAGGGCTGCATTTAATGGAAGAGAGACGAAAGAATAATTAAGAATTTTAGACGGAGGAGAAAAAGTAGACACCAACAACCATAACATTCTTTAGCTCTCAGCCACCGGCAATTTTACCGCCTAAAATTTTTGTCCTCTCAGCACTCTGCAAAACTGACGTACTCACCAAAAACAAACGCCTACATGCACACGTGACCCAGCACACGTACAAGTATGAGTTTTTCTCTTCTTTTTTTTTTTTTTTTAAAGAAATTTCTCTTTACTAACTCTTTCTCTCTCTCCTTTTTTTTTCACCAAGTTTTAGTCACACCCCAAACCAAAACAAAGCACATTTAATGAAACCCATTTGTTTCTGGCATATATCATCATGAACATTTGTTGCTTTTTTGCAGACCCAACCCAACAATTGGAGCACGTAACACTCTAAAGAAACAAAATATCCCAAAGGTTCCCACCATTTATTCAAGGTTTCCAGAAGATGCTTTTCAATTCAAATTCGTAAATTGAATTAAAAACCCCACCCGTTAATGTAATAAAAGATTATGGCTCGAGTAAAACGCGCAAATAATAAGGCTATAAAAATATTCACTATCTCGAACATCCATATATAAGAGACATAAAAGGCCTATCAAAACTATTGCAGTTGCCTTATTTTTATACAGCACTAGCCATGATTAGATCAACCAGTTTTACACATCTATATTATTCAAGTATTGACACCAATGAACAACCCCAGAATCATTCACATGTTTTAATAAACAAACTACCTACTAAAAAAATGTATCATTTTTGCATACATGATAAGAATGCAAGTCTATTACCAAGGGGAATAGGGCATATGACAAGAGAACACCGAACACAAATTAAAATTAAAGAGTAGCTGAAAGAAAAGAAAGGGAAGTCACATGCAACCCGAGAGAGAGGGGTAAGGGATAAGTCCTGAGATATGTAGGAATTGATGAGGGAGAGGGGCGGTAGTAGGGTCCTTGTTCTTTAACAATTTTTGCGTCAGTCTTCGTACATTGGTCGAGCTGTTGAACTGTGTTTCATCTTTAGCTCACCCCAACACACCAGGGGACACTCTGATTTCTTGCATTTAATACCTTTTGGGTGCACATATTTATATTACTAGTCTCTGACTCTGACCAACTGAGACTTTGAGACCTCTCCCCCACCTTTGTTGCTTATCTCTCGTACCCACGCTTAGTTCAATAATTTCATAATTCCTTTGTCCCTTCCTGCTAAAATCGCAAGGAAATTATACACTATTTTTCTTTTCTTTTCTTTTCTTTTTTAATGGTTTATAAATTTTCACCCACAAAGGCTGTTCTTCACTCCACAGGGGTCAGTCTTCTCTGGTCCATCAGTAGGTTGGTTGTTGTTAGGGAAACATTTGTGACAGAATTCAATGGTGAGCTGATACCTACTTAGACCCTTTGTTATATTCACATTTGTAAGATTGTAACCTAAATTGCGCGCCCAACAAAAGATTTTAACATGAACTATATTTTCCTGTCCTAAATTATTTGGTGTGTATTTCCAAAAGAAATATGCTCTACTCAACTCAGGTAAGCCTTCTTTTTCAACTCGAGAAATATACTGCCAATACTCTAATATATCAAGGACTAAGTCAACATTTTAATCTACTCTATTCAGGGCTAAATCAATATTTGAGTTGCATATATTTACTAGAGGAAATATTTGCAAACAAAGTTCATATAATTCTGAGACTATCCTTAAAAACACAATAATTTAGGTAATTTGCTTTTACTAGGTACACCAGAAAGTGTTTGAACCTTTGCAGAGAAATAAAGATAGCGGATACGGAAGATGGGCTAAGACCATGAAGAAATACCCTAAAAAGAGAGGACGTGTTATGCATAAAAAAATAGACTTAAGAGCTACAGGGACAAATCACTTTAAATACTGGGTAAAGTGGTCATGACATAGTCCGGGTTTGACAGAGTGAATAAGCCAAGTGCAATAATTAGAATAGAAGAGTGTCTTTCCTAGTCAAACTAGTAATTAATTAATTAATTAAATCACATTTTTTCAAATATTTGCCAACAAACTTTCCTAAAGAAATCATGCTAGACATTAACCAAACAATGAAATCAAAGGCATTCGAATGGCATGATATGAGATATAGTACAAGAACAAATATCCTGAAGACTGATGACTCTGAAGTAAGCAAAATTCTGATCTTAGGAGAAAGGGAAAGAAATCAAGTTTGTTTAGATTGTGGCAAAATTACTTACATAATGAGAGATACTTCAAGCATATTTCTGTAGGAAAAAAAATGTTGATATTATTCTGATGGCCTATGCCGCATGAGAAAAATGGACACTCTGATGTGAACACCTACGCTGCTAAGGTGGCATGAAAACTTTAGCATCAACCACAGAGCCAAACATATGAACAGCAAACAACGTGCTTTTTGTGCACTGTTAATGATTTTCACCCCACTTAACTGGCAAGCCTCTCAAAGAAATATAAGTAGCCCATGTCCTTTGGAGGATTAATTGATGCCCCAACTTTGTCATCGTTGAATATCACCCATCTCCCATCCTTGTACACATGAGCCACATAGTGTCCACATTGTGTTGAGGTACCAATGTGGCTCACCAGTCCAATAAGTTTGTACCCTGTGCACAACCATGCAATGGGACATTATTGGGCAAAATAGCAGGCAGAGAATAAAATAAATTTGAAGAACACCAAACTGTTAAAAAAGTCAAGCTTTTGATATTTTGCGGACTACATTATATGGCCTTATGTTGGTATTAAATGTAGAAGTAGAAACTTCTTTTTTCTGTTTATTTGTATCTTCATCCATTTCTAATTTCTTTTTTCTGTTTATTTGTATCTGCATCCTTTTCTTATTATTGACTAGTTCATTCCAAAGCAAAGAAGTGTACAAGAAACTACAAGAAATCACATAAATATTCCATATTTTATATGCTAGTTAAAAGGGATAAAGCTAAAAAAAATGATCATGACAATAAACTTACTTCCCCCTCCATCAGGTAATCCAGCACCAGCTGCAGAATCTGGGTTGCTTGATGCAGCACCCACTTCTGAAGAGCAAGCAGCATCAGGGTGACTGAAAATCCAATCTGTAGCTTTTTCGATATTATCACCCTGCATAAATTCAATGTGGGAAAGCCACCGATAAATTTCAACACTTAAACACACTCAAAAAAAGGGAAAAAAAAAAAAAAATTTTGCATAGTCTCCAAGACCATAATAAAAACTTGGTGAGGAAATTACTGATGCACTCAATGCCTTTCGAGCAAGCTCTTCTTGAAATCCAAAGGAAACCAATGTTTCAACTTTAGATTGGTCCACAGCCACAGTTTGCTCTTCGTGAAGAATAGGATCATCTATATCTGAAACAAAAATAGGACTCCATTATGCTGATAGGAAAAGCCTCTGGTTGATTGCTACTAAATACAATTTCATATGGTCAGCCCAGGCCCTGGTACCTGGATCTTCCATGTGAGAGAGTAACCAATTCATTGCCTCCTCTACTCCAACATTGGAAGTATTAATCGCAGCTTTCTGGCAATGAAGATAGTTAAATCCCATGTTTGCAAGCTGAGCAACAATATCTTGATCAGCTGACAGTGTCCTTGAATCAGCTTTCTCACATCCATCTCCTGTGAATTCTCAGAAAGGGGAAAAAAAAGTTTTTCAGTTTAGACACTATTGACTTTGTCAATAATAAGAGAATGTAAAATACTCTAAATGATAACTGCCGATTATTCTCGCAATGACCATTATGACGATTGTAATCACATTGAGGATTAGCACATTCTATTCATTCTAATACTTTTAATGCATTTCTTATTTCAAATGTTATGGCATCAGAATGAACAGAACAGAATGGTAGATTATTATCATCTAGGGTTAGGCTTGGATGTTGATAATGTACATGCCGGAATCCAACAGCTACCCTCAGGCCCCAACATACAATGAATACCAAAGCAACTTTATTTTTTTCTACAGAATTCAATATACAACACATAAGAGTACAGAGACCATAAGATAAATCAAACAAGAGATTTCAAAAATTATATATGCTACACACCTGCCTCTGGTAATAGTTCTTCTCCTGGTTGAATGCCCTTGCTGCGCATATGGTTAATGTCTATAATATCAGGCACATCTATATAGACATCTGGTAAACAGCAAAGAACAGATACCAAAGAATGAAATCACAGGTGGTTCATACCAAAGATAAAAGGAGTCATTTAGCAAACTCTAAAATCAGAATAACACTAAAACATACCAAGTTTCTTCGGCACCCAGCCTTCCTCCATTACAAATTTCCGCATATGCAACACTAAGTAATCTGGAAATGAAGTCAGGCCTGCTGTTCTGCAAGAAAGATGGTTCAAAACATCAGCCACTTAGCTAAATTAAGTTGATAGTCATGGGCTAATGATTGACTTTTGGAAATAAATATATTTAAGTAATCAACCCTAGTATAATCCCTCAGCAAGCCACATCAGTAGCAAGCTATACATCAAACTTAAAAAATGACGCTACAAAATTATTGAGAATGAGAATGAGATGTAATATGAGGCATTTGATTACAGAATCTGCTTACTTGATTGCTGTTGTCTTAGCATTTAACGCAGTGCTGTGAAAATCATGAACCTCTTCTGGTGCAGAGAAGCTTGCCAAGCATGCTTCAAGGGGCACCCTAGGTCGTACAATTTCATCAGCCAATCTGCTAGAATAAAATTTACCACTGAGTATTGCATCTTAAGATAATCAAATGAAAATATGCATTGAAGTAGTTCTTTTACTCACACTTCCTTTCCTTCCAAACTCATCTTTTCTTTCAGCTTATGGAAGGTTTCTAGTTGTTCTGAATTCTCAAATAGCACACAATCAATAAGAAAAAAGAAC
This sequence comes from Tinospora cordifolia, assembly GCA_030144865.1. Lineage (NCBI taxonomy): Eukaryota > Viridiplantae > Streptophyta > Magnoliopsida > Ranunculales > Menispermaceae > Tinospora > Tinospora cordifolia. The sequence continues at coordinate 15,171 of JAJIYU010001042.1, forward strand.
AAAAATAATGACAAGAATAGAAATAGGGTCCTGACCAAAAAGACTCATGAAGAATTCACCTTTATTGGTGGCCTCATGCAAAGGGATATTCAATGAAAGGATATAGTCAACTCTTTTGTTGTAAGCAACTTTTCCAGAAGAACATTGAATTCGTTCTTCAATACCAAACTTGAAAATCCTTGAAGGGTCCAATTCCACATTCCCAGAATTAGCTTGCTCAACTTGATCAAGAAAGTGCAGGAAGAACTCTAAGGCATCCTAAAGAGAACATGATGATCAGTGACTTGTAAAAATAAATGAAGATTTTTGGTAAGAGCCTAAGACAATTTCAGATCCCATGAAAGTATAGTAAGACACAAGCCAAATGCAAAGAAAGTGATGAAAAATTCAAACTAACAAGCACAAAAACAAAGCATAACTGATATCTCCATGAAAAAAAAAACACTAAAAATTCTCCAAATTTAAATTAAAAAAAATGAATAAATAAAGTTTTGCAATGATAAGAAAATAATTTTGTAGTCAACATCTGGTTACAAAAATGTCCAAAGGTCCATTTTCAATGAACTTTCAGCTTATATTGGATGCCTGACATTGTGACACACTACTATGCATCTTTCAATTTTTTACAGACAAAGAAGCTAGAACCCAAAACATCTACGTTTAGTTAAGGTAAAAATAAAAATGGAGAGAACATAAAGATCGGAAGTCAAGAGAAACCTAAGTGTGAAAACAGTAGGTATTTTAGTTAGATCAGAATGGAGAAATAAAAAATGGCGTAAACCATAGAGCTCAGGCAAAGTCCTTAATAATCCATTTGGTATACATGACAGGAGAGGTAAGATTCAATGGAATAGGATAAAAATAGAATAGGATTAAAATAGAGTTATCCTATGGTTGGTGCAAAAAGGATAAGAGCAAACAAAACCATGCTATGTTTGGGATTGGAATAATGAGTAATTATTACTTTTAAAATTGTTTTTCTAAATAAAAATATTGAAAGTTAATTCAAAATATTGTTAAAAAAATAATAATCCCCCTTTTTTGCACACCCTCGCATTGTTAATATTTGAACATCTCCAAAAGAACAACTCTATTTGCACATCTCAGCTAAAAAATTTCCAACAAAATTTAGGATCATTTTCTCTCCAAAAACAACAATCATATATGAACATTTCAGTCAAAATAATAATAATAATAATAATTTTTTTAAAAAAACCTAGGAATTCTTATATTGCAAAACCCAAGATCATATTTTCTCTACGAAAATATATTCATATACTCATATTTGAACATAACATTCTAATTTTTTTTTTGGGTAAAAAAAAAACATTGCAAAAGTTAGGATTATATTTTCTCTCCAAAAATGCAGCTCTAAATTGAAAATCTCAATTACAAAGGCAAAAAAGATAAAACCCAGGGGTGTTTTAGTGAAGGGTTTTGCAATGGCAAAACCCCCATCTTTCCATTTTGTTTGTCATTTCTTAACAAGCAAGAAAGACAAGGAAAGAGGAGCAAAGAATAGGAAGAAGAAGCTGCTGCAGAGAAGAGGAAGGAGTTATTGCACATAATAAAAGATAAAGTCGCAAATACGACCCCGCTTGTTATACTTCAACTTGGACCATCTCTATTTTATGCTGCTGCAACACGATACAATAGTATGTGGGACTGATATCCCATCCAATTTACAACCAAACACCAGATTAGGACAAAAACTAGCCCAATCCTATTCAATCCTGAGTGCCAAACAGGTCGAAAGTGAAGGAATTCTTCAAGAATATTATACGGTCAATGCATCCTATCAAAGTCGTGAAAAAAGTATTATAGGAGTGCTAGAGGTCATTCATGTGCTATGGAACAAAATACTAGATGTTAAAAGAAACAACGCAAAAACAAACCAAAATCAGAATGTAAAGTAAACATGAAGTAAAAATAAAAAATAAAAAAGATGACATCAGCAACAACCATATTCACAAAATGATAGGACTAGTCCCGAATGGGCAAATAATTAAAAAGAATCAAGAAAGATACAACAAAAACTATGAGATATGCAACTCAAGTAACCTATCAATAATAAGCGGTAAAAGTTGAGGCAAAGAAAGTTTAAATAATATGGACAACAATATTATGAAAGGATAAACAACATATAGTATAGTTGTCAACTTTACCAGTTTCAACTTCATAAAGAGAAAAAGATTTCTGTAGCCAACTGCATGCAGTAAAAAGCTTTGTTATGCCAAGTCAAGTTGCATATTCTCTTTTCAACTTTAGAAAGAGAAATGATAATTAATTTTGCCAGCTCTTTAGGTAGTTAGCTTTCAACTTCCAATGGTAGCTCAAACATGATGAGGAATGATGGCACGCATTTTTTTGGTTGATTTAATTGCGAATCTGATAAGAGATTTCTACTTTACATTTCACATTGAACCTTTAAGCTTAATGCTTCAAGTAGGTGTCTCGTAATCCAGTAATGGATTAAATGTTTCTGCTCAAAAACCCAAAAAAAAAAAAAACCCTTTAACTAATTGCTTCAAATATATCCTTTATTTAGCATTCTAGAACTATAAAAGTAAAGCTTATATCTCTAATACTTATAATAACTAATCACCATTATGAGAAACTAACAATTAATAATATACAAATGTGCGGTGGCTTGTACGGGTCTTCCATGATACGGCCATTGGCTATGTGATGGGCAATTGGGCATGGCTAAGATGAAAGTGAAAGGTTATCAAAGTGGTTGCTGGAAAATATTGTTATGAACTTAGGCAAAAGAAGCTGGAATCTTAGGGATTTTTATGACTGTCAGCCTTGGAAACCATTTGATAATGAAGTGCTTTGTTGTAACAACGTCACCTAAGGTGATGCCAACATATCACAAAGTTCAACAATGGAGATGATGGAGATGACTGTCTATGCAGCAGTCTAACCAAAAAAGTTTGACCGTAACTTTGTTGGAAGGGCCAACAACGAAGATGCATATGTATACAGGAAACAAGTGCTGGTCAGCAACGCTCAAACAATATTCAACAAACATGCAAAACAATATTTGCAAGACTTAGGGTTTCTTCTTGTGAGAATTTTCAAAAGTAGGTAGAACAAATGGTGAAACGTGTGATGATTTTTGATCATAGAATGGAGCTAGACTGGCAACAAGTACAAAAGTTTGGTGGACTTGAGTTCTAGTGAAGCCCAACTACCCACATAGCAACAAGACAAGAGTCAATGCTTGACAAGGTCCAGGCTATTATCAAATGGCCAAATCAAGGTCGAAGGCAACAAGCCCATTACATAAAGGCCATCAATGTTTAAGGTTTATTGGACTATGGGTTTTCCTTAATTAATAGTTGCAAGGATGAGCATAAAATAAATAGCTCTTAAAACATTACAATTGTCACTTACCGGATGCAGGAGCTAGTATGTATTACAAGAATAAACAAAAAATTTATCAATACCAAAAGGAAACTCTTCCATCAAAGACATAGACAATACCCAACAACTCAATCAACAGTCTTCTGAGCAAGAGAGTGCAACTAGCCTTAGTCGAAGTCAAAGTGAGGCAAGCAGATAATGTGTTAGGATGGAACAATTGAGGAGGCACTTATGCAAAAGGCTCTAATGAAGAGATGATCATAGCCCTAGTCAAAGTTGAGTTTGAAGATTGCCTTGTACTAGTAAGTTCCTTCGATTTGGAAAATTTTGACATGCACTTCTCTCCTATCAATTCACCCCTTTCCCATCAATCTCCTCTTTTGTGGCCATAATATGGGTTTGGGGAAAGATTGCACACTAGCGTCCCTATAGAATCTCTAATAACCATGACTACACTTGAGGAAGATATGGCGGATCATCAAGTTCCAAAGCAGGTTTAGACATCAATTGTGGTTGCATAGTTGGGCTCTAAATCGAGCAAATATGAGATTAGCAAGAACTAATGGTGCTTCAGCCAATGGGTGACTCTAACGAGAGAAAAAGAGACCTTCCACTTATTGATTTATTATTGTTTTCCTTTTTGTTGTAGTTTGGACAAGGTTCAAAACTTCAACTTCACCCTAAATTTCGACCTTAGAAAATTCGAATACATTCAAAGAAGTTTGAGAAGTTTTAGAGAATTTTTGTAAAAATTCGTCAATTAAGAGAAGTCAAAACAACTTTTTATAAATGCTAAAATATGCTTAATTACTACTAGATATGACGAAAATAAACTTAAAAGAGATGTCTTTGATATATACAAGTACAAATATAATGATTTAAGAATTGTTAATTCCTTTTTCTTTGATTTAATATTTAATTTTGATATATAATGCTTCTCAATCTACAATTCGCTAATTTAGATTCTACCATGCTTAGCTTAATTTATTAATCTGTTGTTTAAGTATATTTTTTCAATCTTATTTTTAAGTTAATGAAAAGAAAATAGATTTGAGAACTGGTCAAATTTATATTTAAGTTGTTATCTTATTTTAAACTTATTATTTATTTGCTTCTTTACCTTTTTTTTAGTGAAACATGTCAAATAATTTATAATTCGTTAGATTGTTTAAATTTTAAAACTTAAATAATTAAGTTGCTTGATGTAGTTGAAAATGATATGTAATTATTAATATCTCTTGTTTTTCATTAATAAAATAACGTTTTTTTAAACTTCTATGCCAAATTTCATCTAATTTTGTTGAATTTTTCTTAATTTCTTTTATCAATTTTGTTCATTTAAAAATAAAAATTTTATCAAACATTGTAATATTTCTTGAACTGAATATTTTATTTTAGCGAGTTTTTATTACTTTGATTTAACATCCACTTCTCACTTTGATGATAAAAACATTGGGATACAATAATAGAAGTTCGTCAAATTTCAAGAAATTCTTGAACCATAAATTTGAGTTTTTTTTCTTTTCAATGATTATATTGTCGTAGAATTTATGAGGTTGTACATCAAAGGAAAAGCATAAACCTATGAAGAGGGCGATCAGTTGTTGCAAGTCGAATGTGATTTGCTTCAGGAGACTCGTCTGAGTCATACCAAAAGGAGCTTTATGAGTGAAGTGTGGCAATTTAAATATATAGAATGGGTGTCTCTTCCAACATAAGGATCGACAAAATGGAATTTTAGTTGCCAGTGGACAGTAGGAAGATGAAAATCATCAACAACTTGATCTAGGAGTTTCCAATCTTTGACTAGATAAAGAAAGACAACTAGGAAATTTTTGGTCATCTTAATGTTTATGTGGTCTACTCTACAATCATAACCTATACACTATGGGTTGGATAGGTTTTTCCAGGTAAGAGGATTTTGTGCCACCCAAAGATGAGACAAGAATAAGAAGTTAGGCTGGTTTCTAACCATTGGCCTATTACTCTTAATATTCATCAAGCAAAATAGGGACTCGCCCCTGCTACGTTTGAAGATGTGAGCGTGCCATACCCAAACTCCACTCACCTTATCAAAGAGCAATGGAAGGATGAGATGGTCTCGAGTTGGGAAGGCTATAAAATTGAATTAGAGACTTGGTGGCTGGAAAGGCTGCTTAAAAAAATTGGAGCAAAGACTTTGTAGCCAGGGATCAAATTCAAAAGAAGGAGATAATGATTGCTATTCAATTTTCATATCAAGCCAAGGGCATTGTAGATTGGTCCATGACAAAATCCTTGAAAAAGGAAGGCTAAAGAGGATCTTCAATAAATCCTTTAGTGGAAGAATCATTTGCCAGCTTAAAAAGCAAGGTTACGATTGTTTAAGGAGGATGCAACAATTCTACTTTCTTCAATAGGACTTCAAGTAACCAAAGATTATGAAGTGTACTCACAAAGGAAAGAGGGCGGTTTGCTGGTGGCGTTTGACTAGAGTATTGAGGGGTACATAATTGACTAATATTGTTGGATGTTCATGACAGATGATCTTGGATCGTGGAGATTGAAGGTTTCGATTGGAAGGAGTTACGAAGTAAGGGGGAGTTCTTGGTTGGAATAAACTCTTTGAGATAAAGATATGAGAAGAAGCCTACAATTGTGATGGTGGTAACACCCCAATCTAGAATGTCTAGAGAAAATGGAAGACAATCTAAAATTAGTAATCGATGAATTAACAAATTCGTCAATGAGACATACATTGATTTAATTTGCAAGAAAGTTAATACCAAAAGGGTGAAGGACAAATAATCTAAAAATGGAAGTGCATACTCTTTGCTAATTGGTATTCGGTGTGCGAAGCATGAAACGGATGCATCTTCAACAATAGTAATGTAGATTTGGAGAGAATTTGAGACAGATTTACTTCTCAATTGGCAACTTTGATTTCTCCTTCTAAAATGGGTTCAACATTTAGTATGGAGACCAGATCAAGAACTATAACAATATATACAATCTATGTAACTTTTGTTGTACTGTTGCCTGGATACCTCATCCAGCATTTATCATTTCCTTTCAAAGAAGATAAAAGCCTAATCTAGCCTCAATGCATCACCATTCGCCTTTATAAGATTATAGACAAAATCTTAGTCACTAGACTAACATTAGTCCTTTAATAAACAGTCTTTCAAAATCAAACCATATTTACAAAGAAAGACGTTTTTATGACTTTTTTTTCAAAAAGGTTAAAAGTGATTATATTAATATAAATATAAATTATAAGGTTTTACGCCACTTGAGTTTCATAATAGTGGTTGTAGATATTGATCTAGTAGAAGAGAAGGAGTTGTTTTCCAAACTAAGTTTTAAAAGGTTCTTGATAAGTTTAGGTGGTTGCTTATCATCAACATCATGTTTCACTTTCATTAATGGTAGGCCTCTAGGAAAAAATTTTGGATCTAGGGTTTTGAGGTTGGGTAATCTCCTATTACTCTCTTGTCATTGTCGTTGTTGATGTTATGGGAGCAAGATGGAGAATGCTAAAAACTACTGAGGATGTGGTGATGAAGTTTTCTTACGTAGGTAAGGGTAACATTCAAATGCCACATCTTCAATTAATGGATGACTAGCCTTTTTTGGTAGAGAATGATGGATCTAGTTTGAGGATTTTTCAAGGATTCCATGAACATGAAACTAAGTTTGGTAAAATGTCAAGTGTCCAGAATTTGTATGTTAGAGGTGCAAGAGATTGAGGACCAGCCTTCTTCATGTGGTTGCTCTATTGGTCAACAACCCCTAAAACACCTATAACTTCCATTAGGAGGTAATTTATTGTCATTGTCTTTTGGAGCTAGTTACTTATACTATTTTGAGAAAACTCAATTAAGGATAAGTCCAATGGTAGAAGGTTAACACTAATCAAAAGTGTGCTAGAAACTACTATTTATTTACTTTTAAAATTCAAAATATCTAGGGGGAAGGCTTGGCAAATTCAAAATATCTAGAGAGATCATCTGAGAAGGAGAGGCTGAAAAAAGAGGTGGTAGCCTGGTGAGATGGAATTTGATCAATAGGGAGCTTGAAGTTAATAATTTAGAACTCAAAAATAAAGCCTTGGCTAGTAAACAATTTTCATGGGGTTCAACAAAACTCTCAAGTTGCTAGTATGTCTTCTAAAGCCACCAAGTTAGCTCTTGAAGCGGGTATAGAAGCTAAAGTGGGTATAGAAGCTAAACTCTCAATCAGAGTTTTTCTGATTTGATTAGGCTTAAAGTGGGTATAGAAGCTAACTTTAAATTCTAAGCGGACGTTTGATGCAGTATAATGGTCGTACAACCACATTTTAAGAGTTAATTTTTAAAAATTTATAGATCAACTACAAAACCAAATCATCCTATACATGAGTTTTGGGTTCTTGGAGGAAATTAAGAGGACGCCTTCTTGGAATCTTAGTCTCCACTTCAGAAGGGACCCTTCTAAAAGAGAGTGTATGGAAAGACTTCAACCCTCCTTGAGATTCTAAGGGGGTAGTCCCATCTAGTGAGTATGATAAAGTGTCATCGCCTTTGGAATCCCCAGCAGAATTTCTTCAAAATCCTTATTTCATCACCTTTGTTCAGTCCACAACTCTGGCCCTTGCTCATTTCATGATTTTACTCAAAAGTTCATGTTACTTCAAAAGCAAAATTTTTGGGATGAACAATGGCTCATGGCAAGTAATTGTGTGGATATTCTTCAAAGGCGATTCAAGAACTGGGCTCTCTCACCAAGTTGGTATTGTTTGTGCATTTAAGGAAACAAATCAACATGTCTTTGCTGACTCTTAATTTTCTAAAGGAATTAGGAAGAAATAGAAGGCTCTTCTTCAGTGGGGCAAAGTTCCCAATGAGTCTACTTCATAAGCATATCCTAATGACTTTGTCTTCCTCAAATGGTTGCCAAACCTTTAGCATAGTGTTGTTTTTGCAATTGCACCCCATCGATATGCAAAGAGATAAACTCCCACATTTTCTATGATCATGACAAGGAAATTGGAGCAGTTCAAAAGCTATTTTTTCTAGGGTCCTCTTTGGGTTAGCAATTCTAAGTTAGCTAAGGACCTTCGCTTGGGGAAATGGTTTGATGAGATGCAAAAGAATTTTAGATACCTTTGATTTATAGCTAAGGATTTGGGTCTGCATGGATATTGTTTATATGGTTCTTGTAGTTAATATAACACAATTTTGCTTTTTTTCAAGAAAGAGAGAGAAGACACACACACACATAAACAAAGGGAGAGAGAAACTAACAAATTAAGAAATTTACGCATATCAAGATTGCAACCTCAGCACAAGAAGAATCTTGGAGGATTAGGGATCGGCAACCTGATGTTTAAAAACACGGCATTAGTTGGAAAATGGCTATGGCGGTTTCCAAGGGAGAAAGATCAACTGTGGTGCAGAGTGATTCGAAGCAGGCATGAGATGAACATAAATGGTAGAGATGTAAGAATCAAGAGAAATCTTACTTTTAGAAGTCCATAGAAATTCATCTATTCAGTTTACCATCAGTATGCTCCCAATATCAAATTGAGGCTAGGTAGAGGTAAAGTGATTCGATTTTGGGAAGATGTTTGGCAGGGTAATGAGGCCTTTTCAGTTCTATTCCCTAGAATCTATAAGCATTAGATGGGGCAGAATCGCACTATATCATTTTTCATTGATCAAACAGTAGATACGAGGCCCATCAAATGGGATTTTCACTTGAAAGTAGTAGGTGGCCTAAGATATGAAGAGGAGGAGACTGCCCTTCGAATTTTGATAAGCAAATGCATGTTGCAAGATAGGCCAGATGGTATTGTATAGCTCAGAGAGAATGATGGGGTGTTTTCTACAAAATCCTTTTTTGATCATATGCTAGAAGATCCATTGATTCTTTCCTCCTCTTTATTGAAGGAAATGTGGAAAGCTCCAATCCCAATCCCATCCAAAGTGAAGTTCTTTGCATCGATAGTGGTCAAAGTGAAGGTTAACACAGGCAATATGTTCCAAAAACAGTTCCCTCATCACTATCTATCTCCTTCCTATTGTCATTTGTGTAAACAAAGTGGCGAATCCGTAGATCATCTGTTCTCTTCATGCTCATTCTCAAGCATAGTTTGGGCAAAATGGGTGAGTCATTTCCTTGTATACCCAAATTCGGCTCAATCATCTCAATTTACTGTTTGCCCTTATTGGGATGAGATCAGTAAGAAGTGGAGGATGCACTGATTGGTAGCAAGTTGGGCGGTGGTTTGGTGCCTTTGGAAGGAACGAAACGCCAAGATGTTTGGGGATAGATTTCTCTCTCCAAATGTGATATGGGAAGAATCCCATTTTCTTGCGTCCTTTGGGATTAGAAAGAGCTCATTATCTTTGGATTATTCTTTGTCAGATTAGTTAAGAGGGTGGAAAAATGTCTTGCAAGCCCTCGAGGCGGGGTAGATAGGAGCAGTTTAAGAATCTTATCTTTCTTTCTTTGTGTTTTGCGCTTGTATTTAAATAATTTTTTTTTAAAAATCATCAACAAATGATCTTGTTTCTTTTAAAAAGAGAAAAAGATAAGGAGGAATCATCCACAAATAAGTCTTAGTCTCATTTATTTGTATGCTTCTCCTGCTATTAATAATATTTCCCCTCCTTTCTTTTATAGTATCTCCACATTTTGAAAGAATAAGAAAAGACCTAATTGAGATGAGTAATTTAAGTTGAGTTGTATTGAAAGAATGTAGCATGAATGCATTGGCACAAAATCACAACTGCTTCTTGCAAGTTACAAACCTTTTCTTAGACAGCAAGATACACATACAATTTATTACAGTGAACTCACAACTCATACCGGCTACTACCAATCATAGGAATGGAAAATGTCCAAGTATCATGTGCCAAAAATGAATTCTCATGTCGCATTATAAATAAGGAGGCTAGCTCATGTAAAACAAAAATCAAGGACTATACTAACAAGGAATGTGACGATCAAAGTCGGAAAAATGGAAAATTGGTGCCAACATGGACATCGGTTACAGAAGGGAAGGACACTAAGATATGAAACCCAAAAGGAAAGAGAGTATCCTTTAGTCAATATAAGAAACTAAATCAATGGTTAGCCAGCTGAAATTTGATAAAACCCTTCAGAAACCATATAAAGGTTTACAGAAGTTCTTTGTTGGCACTTCATCCACTTCAAAGTCTCCTTGTCAAATGCAAAATAAATAGATTGAGAACTGCATACACTTTCTAAATCTCTGATCCATCTTCATGTATTTATAAAGAAAAATAACCAGTAAATGACTGCTATCCTGATCTCAATGCTACTTTCCACATGTGATAATTGTAGCAGTATTGAGCAAAAACTATCCACAAGAAAATTGAAAACCAAAACTTTACAGACTGCCACCTAAGAGAGGAAGAACAGAAACTTCTAAGGTGAAAGCTGGCCTATGTTGGAATTGAAGAACTTTATTTACGAGAACAAAGACAATATCAGGTTTTTATAAGAAAATAGATACATTAGTAAATTAATAGACAAACTCAATAGGATTTTCATCCATGTAAAATCCAGTTCACTAAAATCTCATTTACACAACAACTCAAGCATGTCCTTAGAGACAAAACATACCTGCTGCCTCATACTAGAAAATTCAGGATGGCTGGCTGCAATAACTGCCTTGAACATGCGAGGTGGTATACCTTCCTGTTTCTGCAAAAAGAAAATAGAGAAAATCGTTACCAGTCATACTCCCTAAATATAAATATAAATATAAATATATATAGAAAGAGAGAGAGAGTTGCTGGGAACATGGAAGGGAAAAAAATACAAAAGAAATGGAGAACTCACGATACCAAGTTAACAACTAACTTCTTGTACAACATATAGCCAAATCAGAACTTTACGATGGTACTACAAAATGGGTATATCAAACAATTACTAGATAATAACCCCATTCCTATGTATGACATTGGAGGTATATGGGAAAGGAAATGAATTTATGCATCCAGTAATGAATTTTAGCATAGACAAAAGGTTCGTGTCAGATGAAATAAAAGCTCCAGATTGGGGAAAAAAAGGGTAGGTAGGCAAATAGCTCCATTTCAAGACTCTGGAAGATGCACCCCTCATGGTGAAAATGAGACCTTTCAACTTTGAGAAAAATGCAAAAGCAATCTCTATCAGATAATAGAAAAGGAATTAGAACTCACAGTACTTAAAGTAGGGGAAGTAGAATTTGCAATGCCGTGTTTCTGTGACAAACATGAAATCATTTTATCACCTAAGATATGGTAGCAACTGATTTAACACTCAATTTATATCTTTTGAGACTCATTTACCTCCTTCGCAGCAACTGAATATTTACCAGACAGCAAACCATGTCCCAGTTTAGTCCTATAAGAAACAGAAACACATCAAAAATAATTCAACTTATTGAAGAAACTGGCATGTAACTAATTACAGCGGATGAAGCTTTTGCTCAAGAACAAGATATTCAAATTGGAAAGAATGAAAATGTGAAACTCAGTGAATAGCCAGATCTCATATTTCAGGTACAAACTGCAGATTTCAGAACTTTCCATTTCAATATTTTGACAGGGGGAAGGAGTAGAATTGGAGAAAGACAAAAATGGCATAAGTATATTTAAGGCCAAAACAGCATAGTTCAAAACTTCTTATATTCAAAATTACACATGAATGCAAAGAAAAGCAATAAAATCTTCTTATAGATCTCATACACTACAATAATGTGTACTCTTTCAAAGAACACAAATGAACCTCAGTAAAAGGTAAAGAATGGGCCAAGAAGATCAAAGCAACTGAAAAAACAAAAAGGTAAGGAATGGACTCTTACAAAGATACACCACATAGTCCACAAGAACAAATATCAGTGTGACATTTTCAAGCCACCAGAAAGTTTTCGATGGAAGCTAAGCAAATAGTACACTGGGAATGTTAAGCAATTACATAAAAATGTGCTTATTAAAGAAATTGATACTTCACGAAATATTAGGACAAGTAAATATGATTTAGACAGAGACGAACTCACAATTGTGTATTTAAATCTAAAGTTGGATCTGCAGGAGCACTTTCAAAGGCAAGTTTCAAACTCTGGTTCTTGTAATATCTGACGAAAGAACCAAATAAAAACATTAAATTACAATTAAAAAGAGAAAAGGGAGGAATTAGAAAATGTAGTCAATTTTTGAGTGAACATGTTAAAGAAATTTGCCGTGCTAACAGCATCATACTGACCTCGAACAAAAAGAATGAGTTGTAAATACAACTTGCATGGTTGATGCTAAATAACAACTGCCCAAAGAGATCAAAAAAAAATGTCTTGAGTAACAAATAGCAAATTTTTAAATAACAATTTTGTAACTAACACACTAAGTCCTTTGGAACAGAACTTACCTATTTCCAAGATTGACAAGTCCCGTGTAACCTGGTCCAAATAGTGGTTCTACTTCCTCTCCACTTTCTTGTATGCGATTCCAATCAAAATTAGTGTTCTGGTCCAGTTCCTTTTCAGCAGTTGTCATTTCCGTCTGAAAGTAACAGGTTCAACAAGAATGCAACACATCATTAAGAAGTACGTCAAATCATCAAGCTTTTGGAATTAACACTCACTTCATTAGATAATTAATCATATGTGATGCAATGCCAGTCCTAAATATTTAAGGGCCCAGGCCAGACTACATTAAGTGGGGTCCTTTAATTTTTTATACTAATAAATCTACATCATTATTAAGTTTCAAGTAAGTTACAAGTGTTCAACTCCAACAACAATAATATCCAATGCAATATCATATCTGCAATTAAAAACATAACAATACTTAAAATGTATATACCATAAATAAACACAATATTAAAAATTAACTAAATAATTTCTAAACATTCGTAAAATCAAATATTACAACAAATTTCCAATACCTAAAAGATATATCCAAAGTTTGCATGTTGACGGCTTCAATGCACACATTGTAGGTGTCCAAAATAAGGAATGGATAAAAAATAAAAGATAAATAGATGCCTAAAAGAACAGAACAAGGCCTTGGATAAGTTGAAAGTCAACCAGTAAATATAAACAAAAAATAAAATATAAGTAAAATGTCACTTATCAAATGTCAGTTTCTAACATCAAAAGATGCAAATAATGATAATAAAGAATTTTTTGAAAAGTGAAAAAACATTCATATAGCATAATTGGAGTCTTTGACCTCTAGTCAATAGGTTGGTGAAAGTATTGAACTGCTAGTTCATTGATAATATAGATAATCTGAGGCAGGGGTCTCAGCATTGGATCCAGGGCCAACTCTAGGGCTAGGGCCCGCAGAGCAACCACCCTAGACCCCCAATTTTTGGGGCCCTCAATTTCTCAATAAAAAAAATTATATTTGACAATTCTAAAATTACTTTCAATTTTTTTGTTTTAATGCAACACAAAAAATTTAATTATAGTTAACAACATCAATGGCTCTTTCGTTTCCAAAAATGAACAATAAATCTTTTTATTATCCCTAAATCACATCATGAAATACTTTTACTCTATTTTTAATTCAGTAAAATTTACACAAAAAACACAATTGATAGGCTAGATTTTCATTTACCAAAAAAATGCTTACAATAAATTAAAAGAAAAACAAAAACTTTTCATCTTCTTCTTTACATCTTTTCTTATCTGCTCCTTATTCTTCTTTTCTCTACAGCCTAGGACTAGTAATCCAATGCTTGCACTTGACTAGGACAGACCTTAGGTCCAAAGCCTACACCCTTGCCTCTGATCTTCTCATCAGTTATCAACAAACCAACAGCTCAACACATTTACCAACCTATTAACTAGTGGTCCAAGACTCCAAGGATGTTCTATCCATCTCCTTCTATTCAAAAAACTATTTCTTGTCTTTAATCTCACCTTTTGATGTGACAGACGGACAAGTGACACATGACATTTTGGTTTTTTTTTTTTAGTTCATCTTCGCTAGTTGACTTTCAACTTTTTTAATGACTCATTTTCTTCTTTTTACATTTTCTTTTATTTTTTCGCTTTTACTCATTCCTTATTTTGGTCGTTTTGAAATGTGTCAATTGAAGCTATCAAAATACTTTGGAAAAATATTCAAGTAACTGAAATTTGTTGTAATATTTGAGTTTCTGAAATTTTTATAAATTATTTAGTTAATTTTTTAATATTGTGTGTATTTTTGTAACATAGTTTTTATACATTGTTATATTTTTAATTGCAAATATAATATTGCATTGAGCATTAATCATGTTGAAGTTAAGCAATAGTAACTTACTTAAAATTTTATTAAAATTCATATTTAATTATTTATTGATATAAAAAAATAAAGGGCCTTACTTAATGTAATACAACCTAAGCCCCCAAAAACTTAGGATTGGCCTTGATTGGGCCGATAGTCAATCGTAGTCAAATATGCAATGGGGATGGTACTGATCAATCAACGGTATTTCAATGAACGGGCAAACAGCTATGAAGTTTTTTGTTCAATTAAAGTTGACATTGAGCACCTTCTTTTTGAAAATGAAAATCTTGTCTATCAATTGCTTTTTTGTTTTGGGTGGGTGTTGAAGTGGATCAAAAACAGAATAAAAGAATTTCATAAAGTGATTTTGGGGATAACTCTTAACAAAAACATTTTAATTTTTATATTCGAAAATCAATGAGCCATTAATGTTATTAAGTACAATTATTAGGGTAGAATTAAAACAAAAATTTTTAAATAATTTTAAAATATAAGAAATAGCTATAAATTAGGCTAGCCCTAACCCAAGACTGGCCCTAAATTATGCAGTTACCGTCTTCTAACAAAAACCGGCAAAATATATTAATGAAACATTTTAGGAAAATACTTAGTACAACAACAATTGTTATATCTTAGTAGAGGCTAATAAAAGCCATTGTTGGTTCTATAATTTGAAGAGAAGAAGACAGATTACCCAAACTAAGCCCTCACTACCAACTCTTTAAAATATACTAGCAAATACAATCAAAATGACCAAAACAGTTCAAAACCAAGGAAGAAAAACAAAATAAAAATTGTACCATTTTCATACAAAAACATCAAGTGTCTTTGGTTACCCAAAAAAAATTCTAGAAAAAAAGACTAGTACCCCATTCACACAGTGGCACAAGAATTTTCAAGTGGTAATTTAAAACAAATAACAGTATCCTAATTTACTATAACTAGCAGTAGTCACTTTTAAGTTTTAAGTGATATCAGCCTGTGTTATAGGAGGCATAAAAACTTCAGAAGGGTAGTAAGTTGACAATTGCAACAACGAATTTCACAAGATTAACTAGGTCTTCCAAATATATTTGGATCAATTCATCATAACTTGCCTTAATGTAGTTTTGATGTACCTTAAAGATGAGAATGGAATACGAGAATTAGATAGCACGTAGTTATGTGCTAACAGGAATATGGTTTTTCCTTTGTTAACATAAAATTAAATGATGAAACATTTTATTTTGGCTTGAGCCTCAATTGTGATCCCAACAATCCTACAAGCAAGCTCATATTCAAGACAACAAAAGGTATATTACAATCGCAGAACGATCCAAAGTGAATTTTGCATTCAATATCATAGGATCATATGATCCTACAATATGGATCATATGAGTACACTACATGGAGTACCAACCAACGTACGATTTTTATTTATAGTCTCGTTCATGGAAGGCAAACACAGTAGGATTCCTAGACTAATAATGGTGCACTTGATGATTCAGCAATTGAGATTGTTAGAAAGTGCCTTGCTTTTTGACCTTGCACTTGATGATTTAGGAGTTGACATTGTTGAAGACTAGTTCTAACCTTAAACACTTAACACAAATTACCAAAAGCATCAGTGTAAATATTGCATATATCCTTCAAATTGACCATAATGCTAAGAATTATTGATTTATGGAAATCACGTCAAAATTTCATTTGGTTTTAGTGCCAAAGCTAATTAAAACAGTTTATTGATTGACTAAGGCCCTTAGGTCTTGATGCACAAGTCACCCACGAAGCATCAAGATAAGAAGAACAGGGGCAAAGAATTTGGCAATTGGGTACGAAGGACGATATTTTGACTTTGCACCTAAATATTTGACCTATCAACAACTTAGGGTAGAGAATAAGTGACCATCAACTATATGAGCATATTATCATGGTTTTCATGGTAGGAGTCATTAAAATTAGGTACAATTTCAACTCTTTATGGATTCTCATTGATCATTTCATCATATTGACCTATTTCTTGCTCGTTTGAGCATTAATTAAGTTGGTTAGCTTTACATATTTAAATCAAAAGATGATCATCACATAACATGGATTACTAGTATCCACCAGTATCCAGTGAATGTAAGGGTGCTCCTACTCCCACATGTCAATCAAACTCACTTCACCCACTAACTCTTTACCCCCAAAATAAAGTTTAAAATTTTTCTTTGTACTCACGATCAAATTTACTTAATTATCCTTCTTTCAACCTAACGGTCTCCAAACTCTCTTACTTTTCTTTTTCATAGAATCTCTACCTCACCAATTTCAAACTCTTCTTCCTCAATCTTCCTAACCTATTTTTCTCCATTTTACTACTTTCTCAACACAGGTATCTTCTTTAATTTCTATCATTTACATTTCTAAATTTATTGTGTTTGAAAGAAGATAAACATTTGACTTGAATAGAGATGGTAAAGACTTGGCTAGATCTAAAAGGTTGAAGTGGCCTATTCTATAGTTAAAGGTTGCACCCATAAGGGAGGAAAAAAAAAAAAAAAGAACTCAAAGTTCAGGATTGGCAACTTTGGTTGAATACCTATGTCTAACCTTTCTCCAGGCCTCATCGCCACATGTCTGAGTTTATCTCGAAGGGAAGCCAAAGAAGTTTCATGAGACTAGGATGTTATGTAATCATATATCAACTTATAAAACTTTAACATCGTTTAGATAGTGAGGGATGGCTTTCGCATGCTTTGGACAGGGAAGATGCCACCTTCTAATGGAACATCTTCCATCGTTGATCTCATACAATGATGTATTTGGATTGATTACACATATTCTACTTCTAGAAATTATTCAAACCATTTCTTCTTTTCTCCTATTTTCCCATTTTTGGAAGTTGTCTTTCTCTATTAGATTAGCAATCAAAAGAGATGGAAATGGATTTTCTTTGATCGTGTGCACCATCGGTTTTTGCAAAAACATAATTCATGAATTCAATGATCAACTTCAAGTTGGCAAAGCATAAAATTAAAAGGCCTTTTGTTCCTCTTGAACCCACACCATCTGCCACATTCCTCACCAATTGATTTAAAGACTTCTCATCCTCAATACACAAATCAAAAGATTGTCAATTTCATCTAGGTTCAGTGGTCGCTAACTCCCCATTGGGATTTATTAGCAAGTATTCCCAATTGAGCACCCTGACTTTGAAAGAGTTAGTGTTGCACACTAAAGCTTCTTTTTCTTCCATATTTCTACACCAAAAGCACTGCATGACCACCAACCATTATCAACAATTAAATTCTTCATTGTATGACCTAAGAAATTTCCATCCAAAAACTATTTAACCAGACACATGTTTCGACGCTTAGAACATCCACAAAATGCTTTCAAAAATAATCTTTTTTTTCACTCAATTTCAACGCTTTCACGGTCCACTTTGTCCTTTCCTTCAAGAGGGAAGTCAAAATCATTGTCAAATAATGACCCTCCAAATGCATTTCATTGTTATGCAAGGAAGATGGACCTAGTACATCCATAATCCATTTAAGACCTCATAATACACATAGAGCTTCCTCTAAAATTTTTTAAGATGTCAATAATTTAAAAAGAAAAAATTATTGTTGGTGGCACTTCTTTAAAGCTCATCCTAAAATATCCTTTGATTTCACTTAAATGATGTTTAGCACCCAGGAGTATTTTCAAGACATCAAAACAATTTCAAGGTGATTTGCCTCATCAAGGAAAAGGTGTAGCCTAGACAAAGACTAGAGGTAGCATAAACTATAAAAGAGTACCTTATATGTCCCAAGATAATTAACAATTTATTTCTAAGTCCTAGATAATTCACATGCAAAATTATATGTATCTAACAAAATTCCATAATGTTTGTTAGAATTTCATTAAGTGATTTAAACACTTCATTGCAATTAAAAGTGCACTTTAACGAACAACGTTTATACACTATAACCACCCCAATCCCTTTGAATTTCCCCAAAATATCTTCATCTTCTTTTCACTTTCTTTTATAAAAATAAATAAATAAATAAATAAATAAAAGAAAAGATGAAGGTAATTTGAAAATTTTATGGGGATTGGGGTGGCTATAGTATACAGGTGAGGTTCATTTAACCACATTATCAATTCAAATACGTCCACAAACCACAACATTCCATTTTGGGCTTAGGGAAGATGTTCAAGGAGATTTCAAGTGTAACCAATGTATCAACGATGGAAACAAATTTCATCAGAGAGCAAACCAACATCAAAGTAGCCGAAACTCATCTCAGATTGTAGTTGGGGCATCATTGGAGCCTAGATCTTTTGAGGCCTAGTGACAACAACAAAAGGAAAGGCAACAAACAAGACGGTGTAGCCAGTCAAAATTTTAAGAAATACAAATGTCCATGCCACATGCCTAGGATATTGCGTAGGCAATTGCTCTTTAGATCACATAGATGACCCATTTAGATCACCATGGCAACCTCATTTTCTATGTAAAGGCAAAAACTCTTGAAAAACATGTTTTCTCTCCTGCTCCGATAAATCTATTATTATAGATGGTCAATTGATACTCTTTTTAACCAATTCTATAGAATAAAAGACACCAACCTCATTGCAAAGCTTTATCTCAATCCAGGCTCTCTACCCATTTCTAACTTGACTAAACTAGATGTTGAAATCAAACTATTTACCTTTTCACATATACGTTGCGGCCAAAATACAGTGACTGTAATCGGAATCAGTACCTCAAATCCATTTATTCAATCACAAAAGCAAGTGGAGAAGTTAAATACTTCTGTAAAAGCTAATTGCAAGATGATAATCCTTGTGATATGAGTAAAGTTTGTAAGGAAATAATAAGTTTAGACAATTAGAATATAAATCCAATAAAGAAGAGCTTTTGACAAACCTTTTGTAATGATGAAAAATCAATTCCAAAAAAGGCTAGATGTTGAGCTAATAGTGGATCTTCAACACTTTCGTCCTCTGGGTATGAGAAAACGTCTGAGCTGCCACAACAAATTTTACATAGTCACTAATCACTTATGTGAAATGAATGAAAATATGATAGTAAACAAGGGAGATAATCATCACGTAGCAAAGGCAATCAAACTAGAAAAATCTTCAATAACCAATAAAATGTAAGAGTTAATGTATGACCAAACATGAAAGTAGATTGAATCTCAACTCTTACCTGCCTCTACATTGTAATGTTCAATAATTGATCAAGAATTGTACTAGTGGGTTTGCAAGTAAATTAAGCTTCAAATTCACTCCTTGATCAACAAGTGTTAACTGTCAAGTCAACTGGTAAAAAAGATTTAACGTTGCCAATTAGGGGGGAAAATCTAGGTTGTTTTAATCATTCATATATTGTAACAGAATATTCACTTGAAATGAGATGACCCTAAGAACTTGATGCTGTACCAAAAAGTGGAGCATTAATGAAAACTAGAATTTGACATCTTAAGTAGCTTTGCTAAAAATATAACAAGAATATAAACAGAAGTCAAAGAGTAAAAAATTGGAATTCTTATATCCGATTCCCTTGGGCTTGGTTTGGAATGATCAAATTTCTCATTGGACATCAATTGGTAAGATAGAAAAGGAGGAGAGTGATATGTAAAGATATTTAGAAATTATCTAAAAAGCAGAAGCTCTCTGCACAAATCAATTCATTGGCTTTCTTAAATGACCCCATGTTCACTCAAGAAACATGAACATTCATGGGAGACAAGTCCACCTCCAAAGGTAATTACTCCCTCTTAAAGAACTAAACGCAGGTCTTCTGCTATCAAAAGCAAGTCTTTTGCAAACTCATTATACATAATACATTTTAAGATATTCTCTAACTTTATAACTTCCCATGGTAGATCATTGTCATATTCACCTTCCATCTTTGGCAAAGCCCAGGTCTTCGCAAAACCCTATAAATCCCCTAACACATTATTGGTATCACAAAGCTTTTAAAAAAAGCAAATTGCATTTTACTTCGAGATTAAAACAATTGCTTTAAGGAGAAGGGAATATTTACCCAACCCTACTTCCCACTTGGAGAGGTTGTTACAAAACCAAAGCCCATAACCTCCAAGTTACAATAGAGAGCAACCACATGCACCAAGACTCACCCACCCAGTTAGTGCTAGCTCAATCTTTGATGAAATAATTAACTATGTTTTCCAAAAGACATTACCAAAAAAGATAAAGAAAATGTCACGAAATGAAATCTATGAGATGTATGCCCCATGGCACCTCGAGCATCAACCTTTAAGGTGTAAGTTGCATATCAGCCTAGAAAACCAACAACTTGCCTCAAGTAATTATGAAACTCAGCTAATAACTGATCCTTGTAACAATCTACCAGCTAACATTTTGTTTATAATCCAAAGGCTATTAAGTACTATTGCTTCAAATGGTAGACAATTTTCTCCTTCAATCAACAAGCATGCGCTACATATTTCTTATTCTCAACACACCTAACCCTAATTATCATTTAAAATTATGTCCAATGTTGTTAGATAAACCATGCAAAATGGCAAAATGTAAATTTGCCAGCTCAAAGATAAAATTGAATAGCTCACACCTTACATACTTTAAAGGACATATGCCTTTCCGGCTGATCATTATGCAACACTATATGATGACTTAATTTCCAACGGTTGTGAATTAGAGAGTTGTATTTCTCCCACGTGACGCCCAAGATAAATACATCAAAAATCACCAGACACTATATCCAGTTGTGGTTGAAATATCATCATGTGCCTTGAAAACTTGAAAGGCTTAAATTTAATGTTGACCCCAAAAAACATATATATGCTTGTTAGTATACCAATTGGAACAAAATTGTCTCACAAACTAAAGGTGAAACTTGGAAAATTGCTCCCAACTATGACCCTACACTCCCAAATCCCTCATCTTAATCATTTTTTTAACTTTTCTACCAACATTTTCCAGTGGCAAAAGATAGACAGCGAAACATGCTAGGATTTCTCACCTCGTAACTCAAGAAATCCCAAATGAAAAGGCAAAGTAAGTTGCATAAGATGGCATTACCTGCTTTTTCCAAGTCAGCAGTTATAGTACCAAGTTTCACAGCAAGAGGGTAGTTTGTTTCTTTATAGTGCTCCACAGCATGGTTGTTTCCACCAGTTCCATCCCAATTTCTTCTACCACAAAGAATCATTCCATCAGTTAAATTAAGCCAGAGATTATCAGTCTTGTCACATTTGCTACATTTCCACCCAGACGGAGGTACAACAACACCATTGTCAATCTGATGTAAGTCCATGGCATAGGCACTGATTTGCTTCTTATCAGCAGTCCAGGATGCCATTTGCTCTTTTCGCTCGGCACCCTCTGCCATTAAAATAGAATCAACGGCTAATCTGACCTGCAATGTAACAAAGGAAACTTAACTCCGATACCAAAAAAGATCTCTTATTTTGAAAAACAAAAAAGATATAGAAGTACCTTTTCTGGAAGTTCCACCGAAGGAAATGGGAGAGATACAAAATCAGGTAAGATGACAATGCTATGAGTTTCTTCATACTCAGGTTCATTGTTTTCAAATCCACCATCAACACCTAATAACCAAACAAGGCCATTAGAGATTTAATGAAAAAGAAAGCATCACTAACTAATTGGTTATAATTTAAAAAATTATGTGTTTAGTAATTGAGTTTTTACAATTATTAATTATACTTTCGATTAAAAAGTAAATATCTTGTGGCAACAGACCCATTTGTCATTTAGGATGATTTGAGAAAAAGAAAGACAAAGCTATAACAACCAAAAAAGTAATTGTTATTGAAAAAAAATGTTATTATGATTGACAGCAACTAAAGTTACATGATTTTAAAATTATCAATGAATATGAACTCACACTATTTAAAATCAACTTCTAGGAGGAACAATGCGGAGAAAAGCTACTAAATAAGATTTGTTAGACAAGGTGTATTACTTATATGCCTCTAATGTATTCCTGTGATAGCTATATCAACAGACAAAAATAAATTTATTTCCTTTAGTGATTGAACAAAACAAAGAGCTTTTGATATAAAATAAAAAATTAAAATTAAAAAAATAATAATGAATTGTCAATATTTTCCTTCTTTAAAGCAAATGTCCATCATTTACTAGTAATGGATAAAGAAAAGGTACGGCAAAGGAAATGGTCAAAACTATAGCAATATTATTTGTTATCCTCAAAGAAAAGCATCCATACCATTTTGCCAAAAATGAAATAATAGAAGACAAACCACTAGTTAAAAAGGTAAATGTTTACAAAATAAGCCTATGAAAACTTATGAAACTAAAGTATTTGTCGTCAATGTGGTATGAAAAGGCATCCCTCTCATACGTCTCATATGTTCAAAAGTGGAATGGATAATTCCAGAGGTGTGCACTTTAGTCTTATCAAGATTTGACTAATAATCTAAATGCTTCCAAAATGTGGCAGAAAAAAATATAAAATATTTCAAAATTTACTAGAAGTTAAATCTTTTTAAATGTCTCTGTTTATGTTCTTTTAAGTATAGCTCTACCTCTGTTGTTACCGTTTAGTACTTGTAAGGTTTTTTCCCAAACTGGTGCATCAAAAGGTTGTGCCCCAACCATTTTTAGTTCGGTTCTTCCACATTTTATCACCACTTGGTGCTACTCCTACCACTGTTTGGATATGCTAATTGCTGGCAAAGCAACTCAAATAAAACTTTTAAAATAAAAATAAATAAATAAATAAATAAAGCTATTAAGCACTCCTTATAAAGGCAGGGAACACGTACTTATAACTGTGCAAAACACCTGTCAAAACTGGCAACTTGAATCGTTATTAGATGATCAAATAACATAGACACAAACAAAGGTCGATCCAAACAGTAAGATTGCAGCAGTAAGAACGCAATTAATACCAATAGCCAGAAGCGTTGGTTTCTTGAGAGGCCTATCCTCTGGAACCGGCTTTCTCGTCTGTTTTATATTCAAATAAACTGGATTTCCAGTCTTCTCGTAGTTCCAGACCACGTAGTCCCTTCCGTACGCAAGAAACGAGTTCATATCGATGAACAAACCACCTTCTGATCTCTAAGACACATCAAAACAACAACAACAATAAAAAATAATAAAGGATCCGTACCACGGCACTAGCAAATGAACAAAGAACGTAAAACAAATAGAGCAAGCGCGAAGTGAAGAAATACCGGTGTATCGAAAGAAATGCAGCACTCTTGCTTGTAAATCCGATTGGTAGGCTCGGGAATTCGAACTCGCGAGAGGTTCGATCGGAGAATGTCCATCGGAGACGACATTTTAGGGTTCGTCCGCCTAGAAAGTAAAAGAGAAGAGGGAGTAGAAGAAGAAAAAAAGGGATTCGAGAAGCGTGACTGTGAGAGACGAAAAGACTTGTCTGAGAAAAAGAAAAAGAGCTCAGAATCTGGACTTTGCCCCAGATGTCTGTAACTTCTTTACACCAACCCAACGCAACGCAACGCAATTTAAGTCTTTACAGTTTGAAATGAGTACACGGCTGATGACCAAAAATCAGGGGACTGATTCTCTGGCTCGTCATGAGTGCGCCGTACGCGTGACGTGCACGTGGTTTGCAAGCAGCAAGTGCCCTTCAATTTTAAAGCTTCAAATCCGAAAAGACTATGGCGTGTTCGATAACTCTATATCTTAAATATTTAGTACTTATTTCTTAAGACTTTTTATAATAAAACTTATTAAATAAAAATTTATTTAAAAATGAGTGTTTGACAGTAATAACTTAAAAATTTTTATTTGAAATTAGAATGTTTGATAAATAATTTTGTCATACTCTTATTTACCTCTTATTGTAAGGATAGTTTATGTCATTTATATAAAAATATTATTTTTATATAAAAAATTTGTTAAAACAATTATACCATAAAAGAGATCATATCCTTGTAATTTTCTCCCTTTCTGAAAAATTTGAATGTTAGCATAATTTTTAAATTTTATTTGTAACATGAGTTTATAAAACATTAATTATACTCTTCACACTAGTTGTTATTAAAACTAACATTTTATGAAGAATTATTAATTATAAAAATAATTATGTTGAAACATAATAAAACTAATTATTATTAATTTAATGTTATAATATAAAGAATGATTACTATCAAATTAGATTTTATTTAGCTGAAAATCCATCTAAAATTGCAACAAGATTACACATTTGGCATACATCACAACAAGGGTTGTTTGAACAGAAGAATTTGAATCCAAACCAATGCTAATTGCATAATCATTTATCTTTTTTCCTTGGTCAAGAGTAGCTGAATGTGTGCAAGCCGGAAGAACACTCATAATAGATACCCAA